>ML099668.1:0-60140 GCA_003697995.1 Taxidea taxus jeffersonii
GTGGAGAAAGGGGAACCCTCCTACACTGTTGGTGGGAATGCAAGCTGGTGCAACCACTCTGGAAAACAGCATGGAGGTTCCTCAAAACATTGAAAATAGAGCTACCTTATGACCCAGCAATTGCACTACTGGGTATTTACCCTAAAGAGACAAACGTAGTGATCCAAAGGGGTACGTGTACCGGAATGTTTATAGCAGCAATGTCCACAATAGCCAAGTTATGGAAGGAACCTAGATGTCCATCAACAGATGAATGGATAAAGAAGAAGTGGTATATATATATATATATATATATACAATGGAATACTATGCAGCCATCAAAAGAAATGAAATCTTACCATTTGCAACAACATGGATGGAACTAGAGCGTATTATGCTTAGCGAAATAAGTCAACTAGAGAAAGACAACTATTTCATGATCTCCCTGATATGAGGAAGTGGAGATGCAATGGGGGTGGGGGTTAAGGTGGTAGGAAAAGAAAAAATGAAACGAGATGGGATCGGGAGGGAGACAAACCAAAAGAGACTCTTAATGTCATAATACAAACTGAGGGGGGTAGGGGGGAAAGGGGTTGGGAGAGGGTGGTGGGGTTACATTATATGTTTAAATAAAAAAGCTTAAAAGAAAAGAAAGATAGTAGGAAAATCTTGTCACTTGGACATTAAACAACACATATCTTAATAATCTACTGATCAAGTAGGAAGATCAAGGGAAATCCAAAAATCTATAGATTTTTAGATAAATTTTAAATAAATTTGGATAGATAAATCCAAAATTTATCACAACAAATTTTGTGAAATGTTGCTAAAGCTGTGCCAAAAAGGGATATTTTAACAATAAATTCTTCTATTAGAAAATGAAATATACTCCCCAAACTAATAACATAGGCTTCCATCCTAAAAATCTGGAAAAAGAAGAGCAAAATAAACTCAAAGCAAGCAGTAGGAACATAAAAATATGATAATGTGACTGGATCATAACTCAGTGAAATTGGAAACAGAAAAAGCAGAAAGAATAACAATGAAGCCAAAAGCTTTTTTTTTTTTTTAAGATTTTATTTATTTATTTGACAGATAGAGGTCACAAGTAGGCAGCGAGGCAGGCAGAGAGAGAGAGGAGGAAGCAGGCTCCCTGCGGAGCAGAGAGCCCGATGTGGGGCTCGATCCCAGGACCCTGGGATCATGACCTGAGCCAAAGGCAGAGTCTTTAACCCGCTGAGCCACCCAGGTGCCCCCAAAAGCTTATTTTTTAAAAGATTTTATTCATTTGAAAGTGAGAGAAAGAAAGAGCATGACTGGGGGGAGGGGCATAAGGAGAGAAAGGTGCAGGCTCCTCATTGAGCATGGGACCTAACTTGGGGCTCAATCCCAGTACCCGGGGAATCAGGACCTTAAGTGAAGGTAGATGCTCAACCAACTGAGCCACCCAGCTGCCCCCCAAGAGCCCATTTTTGAAAAGGCCATCAAAATTGATAAACTTCTATCCAGACTAGAAAGATTACATATAGTATATATAATCTTTATATATATGGATCCATATTCAGAGAGAGAGAGAATATGGAATATTACTATAGAACTCACAGATATATAAAAAGGTAAGAGAATACTAAAACATTATATTCACAAAGGCAACAACATAGAATAAATGGGATTCCCTCAAAGCCACAAAATAGTAAAACTCAATGGAAATGAAATATACAAGCTAAATAGTGCTATAACCATAAAATAAATAAAATTTTAATGAAAAGGAAACCTCTGTGTTCCAATGATTTTTATAAAGAATTCTACAACATATTTTTTAAAACATGTAAGTTTTACACAATATCTTCCCAAACATAGGAGAAAAATTTTACCAACCCATTTTATAAGCCTAGTATTAATTCTGATGCCAAAACGAGACAAAGACAAATAAAAACAAAAGCAAAGCAAAAGAAAAATCAGTCTTTTAATCTTCATGAAATTGGATGGAAACTTTTTTGAATATTTTATTTTTTTTATTTATTTGACAGACAGATATCACAAGTAGGCAGAGAGGCATGCAGAGAGAGGGGAAGGGGGGAGCAGTCTCCCTGCTGATTTCCCCCTTTAATTTCCCCCGTTAATTTCTCCCTTCCTTCTCCTAATGTCCTCCATGCTATTCCTCATGTTCCACAAATAAGTGAAACCATATGAAAATTGACTTTCTCTGTTTGACTTATTTCACGTAGCTTAATCTCCTCCAGTCCCATTCATGTTGATGCAAAACTGGATATTCATCATTTCTAATGGCTAATCCATTCGTCTGTTGAAGGGCATCTCAGCTCTTTCTTGTTTGGCTATTGTGGACATTGCTGTGTCCATTGCTGTGGACATCCTCTATCCCTATACTCTGAAGAGTTTGAATCAGAAAAAGATGCTATAATTTTTCAAATGTTTTTCCTGCATCAATTGAGAGGTTCTTGTTTCTTCTCTTATTTATGTGTTCTATCACACTGATTGATTTATGAATATTGAATGACCCTTGCACCCCAGGGATAAATCCCACCTGGTGTGGTAGATAATTCTTTTAATGTACTGTTGGATCCTATTAGCTAGGATCCTCTTGAGAATTTTGGCATCCATATTCATCAGGAACATTGGCCTGAAATTCTCCTTTTTGATGGAGTCTTTGCCTGGTTTTGGGATCAAGGTAATGCTGGCCTCATAGAATGAGTCTGAAAGTTTTCCTTCTATTTCTATTTTTTGAATAAGCTTAGGAAGAATAGGCATTATTTCTTCTTTGAAAGTTTTGTAGAACTAGCCAGGGAATCCATCAGGTCCTGGACTCTTGTTTTTGATCATGGCTTCAGTCTTGTTACTGGTTATTAGTCTATTAAGGTTGTGAATTTCTTCCTGTTTAAGTCTTAGTAGTTTCCAGGTTTCCAGGAATGCATCCATTTCTTCTAGGTTGCTTAATTTATTGGCATATAGCTGTTGATGATAATTTCTTTTTTTTAATATTTTTAAAGATTTTATTTATTTATTTATTTGACAGACAGAGATCACAAGTAGGCAGAGAGGCAGGCATAGAGGGGGGGGAAGCAGGCTCCCCACCGAGCAGAGATCCCGGTGCAGGGCTCGATCCCAGGACCCCAAGATCATGACCTGAGCCGAAGGCAGAGGCCCAACCCACTGAGCCACCCAGCTGCCCCAAGCACAGCTTTTATGATTGTTTCTACTTCCTTGGTGTTAGTCATGATCTCTCCCCTTTCATTCATAATTTTATTAAATTGGATCCTCCCCTCATATCTGGTCAGTGGTTTATCAGTCTTATTAATTGTTTCAAAGAAACAGCTCCTAGTTTTGTTGATGTGTTCTATTGTATTTCTGGTTTCTAGTTGATTGATATCTGCTCTAATTTAATTATTTCCCTTATTGTGCCTAGGTTGATTCTCCAGTTCTTTAAGGTGTAAAGAGAGTTTGTCTATTCTGGATTTTTTTTTTTGAGTGAGGCTTGGATGGCTATGTATTGGCCCCTTAGGATTGCCTTTGCCATATCCCATAGGTTTTGGACTGAGGTGTCTTCATTCTCATTGGTTTCCATGAATTGTTTAAGTTCTTCTTTCATTTCCTGGTTGACCCAAACATTCTTAAGCAGGATGGTCTTCAGCTTCCAAGTGTTTGAAATCCTTCCAAACTTTTTCTTGTGATTGAGTTCCAGTTTCAAAACAGTGTGTTCTGAGAATATGCGGGGAATAATCTCAGTCTCTTGGTATCAGTTGAGACCTGATTTGTTACCCAGTATGTGGTCTGTTCAGGAGAAAGCTCCATGTGCACTTGAGAAGAATGAGTATTCTGGGGGCACCTGGGTGGCTCAGTTGGTTAAAGCCTCTGCCTTCAGCTCGGGTCATGATCCTAGGGTCCTGGGATCGAGCCCCGCATTGGGCTCTCTGCTCAGCAGGGAGCCTGCTTCCCTTCCTCTCTCTCTGCTTGCCTCTCTGCCTACTTGTGATCTCTCTCTGTCAAATGAATAAATAAAATCTTAAAAAAAAAAGAATGAGTATTCTTTTGTTGTTTTAGGGTGGAATGTTCTATATATATCTATGAGGTCCATCTGTCCAGTGTGTCATTCAAAGCTCCTGTTTCTTTGTTGATTTTCTGCTTAGATGATCTGTCTATTGCTGAAAGTGGATTTTTGAGGTCTCCTACTATTAGTGTATTACTATTAATTTATCTCTTTATTTTGGTTAACAGTTGAGTTATGTAGTTGGCTGCTCCCATGTTGGGAGCACCAATATTTACAATTGTTAGATCTTCTTGTTGGATAGACCCTTTAAAAATGATATAGTGTCCTTCTGTATCTCTACCTACAGTCTTTAACTTAAAAATCTGATTGGTCTGATATGAGAATTGCTACCCCAGCTTTCTTTTGAGGCCCATTGGCATGAAAGATGGTCTCTATCCCTTCACTTTCAGTCTGAATGTATCTTTAGGTTTCAAATGAGTCTCTTGTAGATAGCATATGGATGGGTCCTGTCTTTTTATCCAATCTGTAGCCATGTGCCATTTCATGGGAGCATTTTGGTTGTTCATGCTGAGAGTGATTATTGAAAGATACATTTTTATTGTCATCATGTTGCCTGTGAAGTCCTTGCTTCTATAGATTGGCTCTGAATATATCTGTTCTATATTACTCTTGGGGTCTTTCTCCTTTCCCTTTTAATATTTCTTGAAGGGCTGGCTTAGTGGTCACATATTCTTTCAGTTCCTTCCCATCCTAGAAACTCCTTATCTCTCCATCCATTCTGAATGACAGCCTTGCCGGATAAAGAATTCTTGATTGCATGTTCTTCTCATTTAGTACCCTGAATATGTCTTGCTAGCACTTTCTGGCTAGAAGCTCTCTGTGGACAAGTCTGACATTATTCTGTTTTTCCTCTCCCATATGCAAGTAATCTCTTCCCCCTGACTGCCCTTAAGATGGTTTCCTTGTTTCTAAGATTTGCAAGTTTTACTATTAAATGCTGGGGCATTGGTCTCTTTTCCTTCTTCGGAGGGGTCCTCTCTGCCTCTATGACACAAACCCTTCTTTCATTCCCCACATTAGAGAAATTCTCAGATAGGATTTACTCAACTATATCTTCTAGTCCTCTCTCTCTCCACCCCCTCAGAGATCCCAGTATTTCTGACATTAGAACGTCATGGCATCATTTATTTCTTTAATTCTGTTTTCATGGATTCTTAACTGTTTGCTCCAGGCTTCCTCCTGTTCCTTTTTTTCTATCAGTTTGTCTTCAAGCTCACTAATTTGTTCTTCTGCCTCATTTACCTTAGCTGTTAGATTAGACCTAGATTAGATTGGAACTCATTGATTGCATTTTTAAGTTCTACCAGATAAGCTCTCATTTCTGCCCTTAGAGAATCTGTTGCCATTAATAGTTTTCTCCATCCTAGCTATTATCTTCATAAATGTTACCCTGAATTCTACTTCTGGTATCTTGTTTATATCCGTATCCATTATTTCTGTGGCAAAGGTTATAGTCTCTGAGTTTTTCCTATGATGGGGATTCCTCCTTTTAGCATTCTGCTGAGGGGTGTTTGAGGGAATGTACACAGACCAACGTTTTGACCACAACCCAACAAGATGCATCTGTTTTATAGGGACCTTAGGATTGTCAGCCTCTTGTTCTTCTAGTCTGTCTTCTGGGGAAGGGACCTGATGTGCTATTACTCAGGCAACCCTATTTGGGCAAAGTTCCTCTGCCCCTTGTTTGGGGGATGGGCTCAGTTAAAACCAGTTTGGGGGGCTTTTGTTCTCTGGCAGCTTTCTCTGGTGGCTTTCTGCATCCCCCTGAGAGTCAGAGCAGATGTGACCATATCCAAATCTCTATCTCAGAACAGGGAGATCACAGTATGTCCCTCAGTGAGCTCTCCAGGCCACACTGTCCCCACTTTTGTCTGTGCTGCCAAAAACTGCAGCATACTGGGTTGTGTGCCTCACAGCAGCACTCCCAGCCCTCACTTCCATGTCCAAGCACATGTCTGCCCTTTGTGTTTCTAAAATTGTCAGCCACCCCCAGTTCGCATGTAGACCCCCACAGCTCCAAGTTTTAGTCTGGGGGGATGCCCTAAAGTCCTTTCCCTGCTGCTACCTGGTGTGATAGTCTGTCCACGGTCCCCAGCATGGAGGCTTTTGTGCTCTGGTGGTGCAGGATCCCGAAGGCTACCTCCCCCTTCCATTTATATTCTGATACCTGTCTGCAGAATCATGGCTCCCTGCCTTATACCTCAAGATCAATTGCCTGAAATGTTCTGTTTTTATGGATCCAGAAATATCTTCTTATATCACAGGCTGATTTTATGGGTGTTGAGAATGGTCTGGTAGATATCCAGCTCAATTCAGGGGACTGGTAGAAATAGGGTCCCCTACTCCTCCACCATATTTTATTTCTTCCTTTCTAATTTGGATGTCTTTTATATCTTTTTCTTGCATAATTGCTTCAGCTAGCACTTCCAGTAGTGCTGTGTTGAATAAAAGTGGTGAAATTGGGCTCCAATTCTAGTTCCTGATCTTAGAACAAGATCTTCCAGCTTTTTACTATTGAGTATGATTTTAGCAGTGGACTTGTCATACATGGGCTTTATTTTGTTGAACTATGTTGTCACTATAGCCACATAGTCAAAAGGTTTTTTAAGATTATCTTAGTTTTTATTATGCTTTATGTTTTTAAAATTATGTATGTTTATATATATTATGTTGAATTTATTATTTATTATATTACTTTTATTATGTTTATTAGGTTTTTAAATGAAGTACCATACAGAACACCATTAGTTTTGATGTAATGTTCAATGATTCATCAGTTGTGCCTAACACCCAGTGCCCATCACAACATGTGCTCTTCTCAATACCCATCACCTGACTACCCCATTCCTTCACCCCCTCCCCTCTGAAACCCTCAGTTTGCTTCCCATAGTCCATAGCCTGTCATGGTTCATCTCCCTCTCTGATTTCCACCTCCCCTTCAGTTTTTGCTTCCTTCCCCTATTGTCTTCCATGCTATTCCTTATGTTCCACATATGAGTGAAACCATATGACAATTGTCTTTCTCTGCTTCACTTATTTCACTTAGCATAATCCTCTCCAGTTCCATCCAAGTCAATGCAAATGAGTATTCATCCTTTCTGATGACAGAGGAATTTTCCACTGTGTATATAGACCACATTTTCTTCACCCATTAATTTTGTATCCTAATTTTGTATCATCTGTTGAAGGGCATCTTGGCTCCTTCCACAGTTTGGCTATTGTGGACATTGTTGCTATGACCATTGGGGTGTATGTGTCCCTTCTATTCACTACATCTGTATCATTGAGTTAAATAACTAGTAGTACAATTGATGGGTTGTAGGGTAGCTCTATTTTTACTTTTTGAGGAACCTCCATACTGTTTTCCAAAGTGGGTGTACCACTTAATACCTATTCTTCTGAAGCTGTTACAAAAAATAGAAATAGAAGGAAAATGTCCAAATTCATATGAAGCCAGCACTACACTGATCACAAAACCAGGCAAAAATCCCATCAAAAAGGAGAATTATAGACCAATGTCCCTGATGAAAATAGATGCCAAAATACTCAAAAAGATCCTAAACAATAGAATCCAACAGTAGATTAAAAGGATTATTCACCATGATCAGGTGGGATTTATTCCTGGGTTGCAAGATTGATTCAACATTCACAAATCAAACAATGTGATAGATCACATTGACAGAGAACAGACAAGAACCATTTGGTTCTCTCAAGTGAGGCAGAAAAAGCACTTGAAAAAATACAGCATCCTTTCCTGATTAAAACTCTTGAGAGTGTAGGAATAGAGGGAATATTTCTCAGTCTCATAAAAACCATCTATGAAAAATCACAGCAAATATCATTGTTAATGGGGAAAAGCTGAGGGCTTTTATCTTAGGGTCAGGCGCACAACAGGGATGCCCACTCTAACTATGCTTGTTCGACATAGTCCTAGCCTCAGCAATCAAACAAAAAGAAATAAAAGACATTCAAATTAGCAAAGAAGTAATCAAATGCTCTTCGCAGATGACATGTTACTTTATGTTGAAAACCTAAAGACTCCACTCAAGTTATTAGAACTCATAAAGCAATTCAGCAATATGACAGGATATAAAATCAATGCACAGAAATTGGTTGCTTTTCTATACACTACAATGTGACTGAAGAAAGAAAAATTAAGGAATTGATTCCATTTACAACAGCACCAAAAACTATAAGATACCTAGGAATAAACCTAACCAAGGAGGTAATGGGTCTATACTCTAGAAACTACAGAACACTTGTGAAAAAAATAGAGGAAGACACAAAGAGATGGAAAAACATTCCAAGCCCATGGATTAGAAGAATAAACATTATGAAAAGTCTGTTTCCCAGAGCAATCTACACTTTTAATGCCATCTCTATCAAAATATCATTGACATTTTTCACAGAGGTAGGACAAACAATCCTAAAATTTGTATGGAACCAGAAAAGACCCCAAATCACCAGGGGGGGGGGTGTTGAAAAAGAAAAACAAAACTGGGAGCATCACAATGCCTGACTTCAAGCTATATTACAAAGCTGTGATCACCAAGATAGCATGGTATTAGCACAAAAACAGGCATATAGATCAATGTAACAGATAGAGATCCAAGAAATGGACCCTCAACTCTATGGTTAACTATTCTTGGACAAATCAGGAAAGAATATCCGATGGAAAAAAAAAAGACAGTCTTTTCAATAAATGGCTCTGGGAAAATTGGACAGCTATATACAGAAAAATTAAACGACCATTCCCTTACACTATATGCAAAGATAGACTCAAAATGGATGAAATACCTCAATGTGAGACAGGAATTCATCAAAATCCTGGAGGACATAGGCAGTAACCTCTTCAACATTGGCCATAGCAACTTCTTTCAAGAGAGGTCTCTTAAGGCAAGGGAAACAAAAGCAAAAATGAATGTTTGGGACTTTGAACAGCAAAGGAAACAGTCAACAAAAGTAAGAGGCCACCCATGGAATGGGATAAGATATTTACAAATGACATCACAGATGAAGGGTTGGTATCCAAGATCTACAAAGAACTTCTCGAACTCAACACCCCAAGAACAGCTTATCCAGTCAAGAAATGGCCAGAAGACATGAACAGACACTTCTCCAAAGAAGACATAGAAATGGCTAACAGACACATGAAAAAATGCTCAACATCACACAAAATCAAAATGATATACCACCTTATACCAGTTAGAATGGCCAAAATTAAAAAGGAAACAACAAGTATTGACAAGAATGTGGAGAAAATGGAACCTTCTTATGCTGTTGGTGGGAATTCAAGCTGGTACAGCCACCCTAAAAATCAGTATGGAGGTTCCTTGAGACGTTAGAAATAGAGTACGTTACCACCCAGTAATTGCACTACTAGGTTTTTACTCCAAAGATACAGATGTAGTGACAAGAAGAGGTAAGTGCACCCAAGTGTTCATAGCAGCAATGCCCACAATAGCCAAACTGTGGAGAAAGGTAAGATTCTGTTAAACAGAGGAATGGATACAGAAGATGTGGTTCAAATATACAATGGTATATTCCTCAGCCACCAGAAAGGATGAATATCGACCATTTGCATTGACATGGATGGAACTGGATGGGATTATGTTAAGTGAAATAAGTGAAAGACAATTATCATATAGTTTCACTCATATGTGGAACATATGAGTTGGCTAACTGCACATAAAAAAAGACAAAAAAGAAAAGTAAAAAGAGAAGTTTGGTAGAATTCACTCATGAATCCATCTGGTGATGGACTTTTTTTTGGTAGTTTTTGATTACCAATTCAGTTTTGTTACTAGTGGTTAGTTTGTTCAGATACTCTATTTCTTCCTGACTCAGCTTTGGAAGTTTGTATATTTCTTGTAATTTATCCAGTTCTTCTAGGTTTTCCAACTTGTTAACAAATAATTTCTTATAGTATTCTCTTATATCCTTTGTGTTTTTGTGGTTAATTATTATTTTCATTATTTATTTTATTTATTAGGATTATTTTATTTTCATTTTCATATTTTGGCTGAGCATTTATCAATTCTGTTTCATATTTTCAAAGAACCAGTTTTTGGTTTTGTTTTATTTTATTTTTATTTGTTTTCTTTCAAGTTTTTCTTTAAATTCAAGTTAGTTCACATATATTGTAGTATCTGTTTTGGTGTAGAATTTAATGATTCATAAGTTGCATATAACACCCAGTGTTCATTACATCAAGTGTCCTCCTCAATGCCAATCACCCAATTAACACCTCCCTACACCCACCTCACCTCCAGCAACCCTCAGTTTATTCCCTATACCTAAGAGTCTCTTATGTTTTACCTCCCTCTCTGTCCTTACCGTTATTTTATTTTTCCTTCCCTTCCTCTATATTCATGTTTTTCTTCTCAAATTCCACATATGAGTGAAATCATCTGGTATTTGTCTTTATCTGACTTATTTCTCTTAGCATAATACACTCCAGTTACATCCACATAATTGCAAATGGCAAGATTGCATTCTTTTTGATGGCTGATTAATACTCCACTCTATGTATAAATGTATATATATATATATATATATATATATATATATATATATATCTTTATCCACTTATCAGTTGATGAACATTTGGGCTTTTACAATGCTTTAGCTATTGTGCATAGTGCTGCTATAAACTGCTGCTGCTATAAACATTGGGGTAAATGTGCCCCTTTGAGTCACTATTTTGTATCCTTTGGATAAAAACCTAGTAGTGTAATTGCTGAGTCATAGGGTAGTTCTAGTTTTAACTTTTTGAGGTAACCTCCACACTGCTTTCCACAGTACATGCACCAGTTTGCATTCCTACCAAGAGTATGAGAGTGCTCTTTTTTGTCTACATTTTCACCAAAACTTGTTGCTTTTCATGTCTTTTTAAAAAAATTTTAGCCATTCTGACAAGTATGAGGTGATATCTCTCTGTAATTTTGAATTGAAATTCCTTGATGATGAGTGGTGTCATATCTATTCATCTATTGATGGACACTTTGGTTGTTTTCATGTCTTGGCTATTGTAAATAAAACTGCAATAAACATAGAAGTGCATATGACTTTTGTGATTACTATATACTACTTGGCTATTGTAAATAAAACTGCAATAAGCATAGAGGTGCATATGACTACTGGTTCCAGGTCAGATAGTTCTGTGAATCCATCTTTGTGGCATGGGCATTTTGTTTACCTTTGAAGATCTGAGAAGTATCACCTCTGCTGTCAGGGGATCTTATGGCCGTGTCACTAATGGAGAAATTTTTGGCTATACTGCATGACGTCCATTTTTCTAGAAAAAACTGTCAAGCCCAGTAGTGCTAGATTTTGGGGAAAGCTAGCATACTGTATTTCCTAGAAGGAAACAGAGATAGCTGAGAGTATAACTGATCATCTACCTTATTCCTAACTTTGTAGGTGTCAAATGAGCTAAAATGTTCACACCCTGTGGTCCTTCTGTTGATCCTTGGTACTACCTTTTCTTTCCAAATCCTTTTCAACAATTGCCTGCAGGATAAATTTTCCATATGCTTTGCAGAGACATAGTGCTCCTTGTCAAGAAGAAACAAAGCATTCCAGCTCTCCCAGGAGACAAGGCCTTACCTAGTAGCCATGTGGGATCCCTCTTCTCATCCTCCAATCCTTAACTTTTTGGAATAGTTCAAAGGAAACAGGGCCCTTGTGATGAGGGATACTCAAAAAGTTGTTCAGATTCCAGTAAGAAAATGAAGAGAAATAAGCCTTCCAGACATAGGTGAGCTAGTTTGAAGATTGCATCTAGTTGATGTTTGCATAACTTCCCATGGTTTTGTCAGGTACTACATGAATGCTTCAGCCTCCAAAATTGCATTTGAAGTGCCTATTTTACAAACTTATTTTTTTTTCCCAAAAGGCGAACTCTGAGAGTGACAATGCAACTCTGTGTGCTTACAATACTACTCACCTGGCCTACTCTGCCCCAAACTGCCTGAAATCACCAGAAATATAAATCAACAAACATCTTCAAAATAGAATTATAAACCTTCCTGATGAGAGGGGTAATAGTAAGATTGGTAACAATTTCTACTTCTCTATCCTTTGTCAAAAGTGTCTACTTTTGGCAGGGCAAGATCATATTTCAAATTTCAGGATAGATGTGTATATGTGTATATTTCCAAGCTTGAAATAGCCTCACACCTGTTGACTGAGGCTTTGATTGATGTACACTGGAGGAATTTAGAGAAATCAAAATTCAGCTCACACTAGGTGATGTACACATTGTTAATCTTTTTATTCCATTTTAAAATCTTTTACTTACCTATGGGGAGCCTGCGGGGGATCACTGCCTTCAGAAGTTCTCTATCCCAAATTGCATATTCAGCCTTAGAAGTAACTGAGGTGTGAACAGAAACAAATTGATTCATACACATGGCTGTGCTCAACTAAGACATTAATCACAGTTGTAGCTCCCAAAGTAGCAATGAGAAGTGAGACTACTTATACATAATAAACTAAACTCTAAACTCTCTAAAAGCTAGGGGAATTGAGGAAGAAGACAGAATTAGTGATCTGGAGGACATACTGATAGAGAGAAAGGATCAGGAGGAAGCCTGGAACAAACATCTTAGAAGCCATGAAAACAGAATTAGGGAAATAAATGACACCATGAAATGTTCCAACATCATAATTATTGTAATTCTTGAGGGGGAGGAGAAAGAAAAAAGATTAGAAGATATATTTGAACAAATTCTCCAGAAAATTTTCCCAATCTGGTGAATGGAACCAGCATTCATGTACTAGAGGCAGAAGGGTCTTGCCACAAGATCATAGAATCTACAAAGACCTCAAGACACCTGATGGTGAAAATGATAAATCATAATTTTAGACAGGAGCTCTTGAACATAGCTAGGGGAAAGAGATACTTTATGTACAGAGGAAAGCCCATTAGAAAAACCTCAGACCTATGCACAGAAACCTTCAAGCCAGAAAGGGCTGGCAAGATGTATTCAGGGCACTAAATGAGAAGAATATGCAGCCAAGAATATGTTATCCAGCAAGACTGACATTCAAAATGGATGGAGAAATAAAGAGCTTCCAAGACTGGCAAGGTTTAAAAGAGTGTGTGACCACCAAGCTGGTACTGCAAGAAATATTAAGGGGGTTCTATAAAAGAGGAAAAAATCCAAGAATAACATTGAACAGAAATATATGGAGACAACCTCTAGAAACAAAGACTTCACAGGTAACACGATGTCAATAACAACATATCTCTCAATAATCACTCTCAATGTGAATGGCCTAAATGTGCCCATAAAATGGCACATGGTTGCAGACTGGATAAAACGACAGGACCCATCCATATGTTGTCTACGAGAGACCCATCTAGAAGTTAACGATACATCCAGACTGAAAGTGAAGGGATGGAGAAGCATCTTTCATGCCAGTGGGCCTCAAAAGAAGGCTGGGTAGTGATTCTCATATCAGATAAACTATATTTTCAACTAAAGACTGTCGTCAGAGATACAGGAGGACACTACATAATTCTTAAAGGGACTATCCACCAAAAAGATATAATAACCGTAAATACTTATGCCCCCAATATGGGAGCAGTCAATCACAGAAGAAAACTGTTAATCAAGATAAAGAGTCATATTGATATGAATACATTAATAGTAGGAGATCTTAATACGCCACTCTCAGTAATAGACAGATCATCCAAGCAGAAAATCAATAAAGAAACAAGAGCATTGAATGACACATTGGACCAGATGGACCTCATAGATATAATCAGAACATTCCACCCTAAAACCACAGAATACTCATTCTTCTTAAGTACACATGGAACCTTCTCCAGAATAGACCACATACTGGGTCACAAATCAGGGCTCAGCTGATACCAAAAGATTGAGATTATTCCCTGCATATTCTCAGATCACAATGCTTTGAAACTGGAGCTCTACCACAAGGAAAAGATTGGAAGGAACTCAAACACTTGGAAGCTAAAGACTACCTTGCTTAAGAATGCTTGGATCAACCAGGAAATCAAAGAAGAACTTAAACAACTCATGGAAAACAATGAGAATGGAGACACTTTGGTCCAGAACCTATGGGATACAGCACAGGCAGTCCTAAGGGGGAAATATATAGCCATCCAAGTGTCCCTCAAAAAAACTGAAAAATCCATAACACATCAGCTGTCTTTACACCTTAAAAACTGGAGAATCGGGGGTGCCTGGGTGGCTCAGTGGGTTAAAGCCTCTGCCTTTGGCTCGGGTCATGATCCCAGGGTCCTGGGATCGAGCCCCACGTTGGGCTCTTTGCTCAGCAGGGAGCCTACTCTCCCCTCCCTGTCTGCCTGCCTCTCTGCCTACTTGTGATCTTTGTCTGTGAAATAAAAAAAAAATAAAATCTTAAAAAAAAAAAACTGGAGAATCAACAACAAATTAAGCCAATCCCACACACAAGAAGGGAAATAATCAAGATTATAGCAGAGATCAATGAGATAGTAACTAGAGATACAGTAGAACACATCAATGAAACTAGCTGTTTTTTTGAAAGAATCAATAAGATCAATAAACTATTGGCCACACTAATCCAAAAGAAAAGAGAGAAGACCTAAATTAATAAAATTATTAAAAGGGAGAGATCACAACTAACACCCAGGAAATAGAAACAAACAATCATCAGAAGTTATTATCAAGAGTTACATGTCAATAAGTTAAGCAACCTAGATGAAATGGATGCATTCCTTGAAAAGTATAAACTTCCACAATTGGACCAGGAAGAAACTGACAACCTGAATAGACTGATATCTAGTAACAAGATTGAAGCACTGATCAAAAACCTCCCAAAAAAACAAGAGCCCAGGACCTGATAGATTCCCTGGAGAATTCTACCAAACTTTCCAAGAAGAAAGAATACCTATTCTGAAGCTCTTTCAGCACCCATTCCTGGTTAAAACTCTTCAGAGTATAGGGATAGAGGGAACATTCTTCAACTTTGTAAAATCCAGCTATGAAAAAGCCACAGAAAATATCATCCTCAATGCAGAAAAGCTGAAAGCCTTACCTTTGAGATCAGGAACACGACAAGGATGCCTACTCTCGGCACTCTTGTTCAACATAGTATTAGAAGTCCTAGCAACAGCAATCAGACAACAAAGAGAAATAAAAGGTATTCAAACTGGCAATGAAGAAGTCAACCTGTCTCTCTTCACAGACGACATGATACGTCATATGGAAAACCCAAAAGACTCCACCCCCTCACTACTAGAACTCATACAGGAATTCAGAAATGTGGCAAGATGCAAAGTCAATGTACAGAAATCAGTTGCTTTCTTATACACTAACAATGAAAATACGTAAAGGGAAATTAGAGAATTGATTCCATTTACTATAGCACCAAGAACCATAAGATACCTGGGAATAAACCTAACCAAAGAGATAAGGGATCTGTACTCATGGAACTACAGAACACTCATGAAAGAAATTGAAGAAGACCCAAAACGATGGAAGACCATTCCATGCTCATGGATTGGAAGAATAAACATTGTTAAAATGTCTGCACTGCCTAGAGCAATCTATACTTTCAATGCCATTCCAATCAAAATTCCACAGGCATTTTTCAAAGAGTGGAGCAAACAATCTTAAAATTTGTATGGAATCAGAAGAGACTCCGAATTTCTAAGGATATTTTCAAAAAGAAAAAAAAAATTGAGGGCATCACGTTGCCTGATTTCAAGCTTTACTACTAAGGTGTGATCACCAAGATAGCCTGGTCCTGGCATAAAAACAGACACATAGACCAGTGGAACAGAGTACAGAGCCCAAATATGGACCTCCAACTCTATGGTCAAATAACCTTCAACAAAGCAGGAAAAAATATACAGTGGAAAAAAGACAGTCTCTTCAATAAATGGTGCTGGGAAAATTGGACAGCTATACGTAGAAGAATAAAACTCAACCATTCTCTTACACCATACACACAGACAAACTTGAAGTGGATAAAAGGCCTTAACTTGAGGCAGGAATCCATCAGAATCCTAGAGAAGAACATAGGCAGTATCCTCTTTGATATTGGCCACAGCAACTTCTTTCAAGATATGTCTCCAAAAGCAAAGGAAACAAAAGCTAAAATGAATTTTTGGGACTTCCTCAAGATCAAAAGCTTCTGCACAGCAGAGGAAACAGTCAACAAAACAACGAGGAAACCCAAGGAATGGGAGAAGATATTTGCAAATGACAGTACAGACAAAAAGCTGATATCCAGGATCTATAAAGAACTTCTCAAGCTCAACACACACAAAACAGATAATCATGTAAAAAAATTGACAGAAGACATGAACAGACACTTCTCCAACGAAGACATACAAATGGCTGACAGACACATGAAAAAATGTTCATCATCACTAGCCATCAGGGAGATTCAAATCAAAACCTCATTGAGATACCACCTTACACCAGTTAGAATGGCCAAAATTAACAAGACAGTAAATAACACGTGATGGAGAGGATGTGGAGAAAGGGGAACCCTCTTAGCTGTTGGTGTGAATGCAAGTTGGTGCAGCCACTTTGGAGAAGAGTGTGGAGATTCCTTAAGAAATTAAAAATAGAGCTTCCCTATGACCCTGCAATTGCACTACTGTGTATTTACCCCAAAGATAGAGATGTAGTGAAAAGAAGGGCCATCTGTACCCCAATGTTCATAGCAGCAATGGCCCCAGTCGCCAAACTGTGGAAAGAACCAAGATGCTCTTCAACGGATGAAGGGATAAGGAAGATGTGGTCCATATATATACAATTATGGAGTATTACGCCTCCATCAGAAAGGATGAATACCCAACTTTTGTATCAACATGGACGGGATTGGAAAAGAATATGTTGAGTGAAATAAGTCAAGCAGAGATAGTCAATTATCATATGATTTCACTTATTTGTGGAGCATAAAAAATAACACGGAGGACATGGGGAGATGGAGAGGAGAATGGAGTTGAGGGAAATTGGAGGGGGAGATGAACCAGGAGAGACTATGGACTCTGAAAAACAATCTGAGGGTTTTGAAGGGGCGGGGGGTGGGAAGTTGGGTGAGCCTGGTGGTGGGTACTATAGAGGGCATGTAGTGCATGGAACACTGGGTGTGGTGCATAAAAAATGAATTCTGGTACACTGAAAAAAATTTAAAAAATAAAAAAAATAATTAAAAAAAGAAAGAACAATATGGTTCTTATACTTTCTTTTATCAATGTGGTATATCACATTGATTGATTTGTGAATATTGAACCACACTGCAACCCAGGAATCAATCCCACTTGATCATGGTGAATGATTCTTTTAATGTACTGTTGGATTTGGTTTGCTAGAATTTTGTTGAAAATTTTTACATCCGTGTTCATCAGGGATATTGGTCTGTAGTTCTCTTTTTTAGTGTAGTCTTAACTTGGCTTTGGAACCAAGATAATGCTGGCCTCATAGAATGAATTCAGAATTTTCCTTTCTTTCTAGCTTTTACAATAGCTTGAGAAGAATAAGTATTAAGTCTTCTTTAAGTGTTTTATAGAATTTGTGAAGCAATCTAGGCCTGGACTTTTGGTTATTGGGAGATGTTTTATTACTGATTCAATTTATTTCCTGATTAATTTTCTGTTCAACTTTTCTATTTCTTCCTATTTCAATTTTGGTAGTTTATATTTCTAGGAATTTGTCCATTTCTTCCAGTTTGCCCAATTTTAGGCACATAGTTTTTCATAATATTCTCTCATAAGTATTTCTATTCCTTTGCTGTTATTATTTCTCTTTCTCATTTGTGATTTTTGAGCCCTTTTCTTTTTGATTAATATGGATAGCAGTTTATCAGTTTAATTATTTTTTTCAAAGAACCAGCTCCTGATTTCATTGATCTGTTCTATTATATGTTTTTTTAAATTTCTATATCATTTATTCCTGCTCTAATTTTTATTGTTTCCATCTTATGTCTGCTTTAGGATGCATTTGTTGTTCTATTTCTAGTTCTTTTAGAGGTAAAGGTTAGGGTTTTGTTTGTTTGTTTGCTTTTTGAGCTTTTTCTTGATGCTAAGATAGACAGGTATTGCTATACTCTCCCCTTTAGGACTACTTCTGTTGCATCACAAAAGTTTTGGACCATTGTGCTTTCATTTTCATTTTCTTCCATGTATTTTTTAAAATTTTTTCTTTCATTTCCTGTTTAATCCCTTCATTGTTTAGTAACATGGTGTTTAATCTCCATGTACTTGTGGTGTTATGGTTGAATTCTAGTTTCTATTTAGCATTTTGGTCAGAACATATGCATGGTATGATCTCAATCTTTTTGTACTTGTTGAGGCCAGACCTAATATGTGATTTATTCAAGAAAATGTCGTGGACATGAAAAGAATGCGTATTCTCCTGTTTTGGGATGGAATGTTCTGAATATATCTGTTAAGTCCATCTGGCCCAGTGTGTCATACAAAGCAATTGTTTCTTTATTGATTTTATATTTAGATGATCTGTTCATTGATGTGAGTAGGGTACTAAAGTCCCCTACAATTATTGTATTACTATCAATGAGTTCCTTTAGGTTTGTTATTAATTGTTTCATATATTTGTGTGGTCCCATGCTGGGGGCATGGATGTTTATAATTGTTAGGTCATTCTGCTGGATTTTCCCTTTTATTATGATATAGTGCCATTTTTTGTCTCTTGTTAGTCTTTGTTTTAAAGTCTAGTTTTTCCAAAGGAAGTATTGCTACTCCGGCTTTCTTTTGATATGTATTTACATGATAAATGTTTCTCCACCTCCTCACTTTCGAGCCACAGGTGTCTTTAGGTCTAAAACGAGTCTCTTGTAGGCAGCATATAGATGAGTCTTGTTTTCTTATTCATTCTGTCACCCAATGTCTTTTGTTAGTCTATTTATATTCAGGGTGATTATTGATAGATGTGTATTTATTGCCATTTTATAACTTCTTTTGCCATTGTTCCTGGAGATTGGCTCTGTTCCTTTCGTGTCTTTGTCCCTTTTGGTCTTTATTTTCCAAGAAAAGTGACTCTCTTCCTTTTTAAAAATATGATTTACTTATTTGTCAGAGAGAGAGAAAGAGACCCCCCCTCCTTTTAAAAGATATTATTTATTTATTTGTCGAAGAAAGAGAAAGAGAAAAAGGGCAGAAGCAGGGGGAACAGTGGGCAGAGAGGGAGAAACAGGCTCCCCACTGGGCTAGGAGCTTGATATGGGACTCAATCCCAGGACCCTGGGATCATGACCTGAACCGAAGGCAGACACAACTGACTGAGCCACCCAAACATCCCTAAAGAGTCCCCTTTAATATTTCTCGCAGAGCTGGCTTAGTAGTCACAGACTCCGTTATTTTTTGTTTGGGAAACTCTTTATTACTTCTTCTGTTCTGAATGATAGCCTTGCAGTAGAGGGTATTCTTGGCTACAGACTTTTCCCGTAAAAATGTTGGATATATCACACCACTGTCTCCTTGCCTGCCACGTTTCTGTTAAGTGTTCTGCTTAGTTTATGGGTCTTCCCTTTTAAGTTAAGGGCTTCTTTTGTCTTGCTGCTTTTAAGTTTTTTTTCTTTATTGCTATATTTTTCAATTTATTTACAATATATCTTGGTGTTGGCCTGCTTTTCTTGATTTTGGTGGGATTTCTCTGTGCCTTGTGGATCTGGATATCTATTTCCATCCCCAGATTAGGGAAGTATTTAGCTATTATTTCTGCACATAAATTTCCTGCTCCTCCTTTCTCTCTCTCTTCTTCTGGAACTCCTGTAATATGAATGTTATTATGTTTGATGGTGTCACTGAGTTCCCTGTGTCTATTCTTGTGTTCCATAATTATTTCTCTCTTTCGTTCAGCTTCATTATTTTCCACCTTGTCTTTTATATCACTTATTTATTCCTCTGCTTTTTCCATCCTTGTATTCATTGCATCAAACTCTTTACAATCTCAGTTTATTGCATTCTTCATTTTTTTTAAGATTATTTATTTATTTATTTGTTAGAGAGAGAGAGAGAGAGAGCACAGGCAGACAGAGAGGCAGGCAGAGGCAGAGGGAGAAGCAGGCTCCCCGCCGAGCAAGGAACCCGATATGGGACTCTATTCCAGAACGCTGGGATCATGACCTGAGTCGAAGGCAGCAGCTTAACCAACTGAGCCACCCAGGTGTCCCGCATTCTTCATTTTTAATTCTATTTAACTCTTTAATCACTGTGTTGAGGGTCTCCCTGAAGTCTTTATTCTTTTCTCAAGCCTAGTGAGTATCCTTATGATTGTTGCTTTAAATTCTCCATCAGTCATGTAGTGTCCAGAGACTGGCATTTCAGACAATGTCTCTTGTGTGTGCTGTGTGCCTTCTGCTGTTTTATTTTGGTTGCTCTGTCCTTCAGGATAGTTGTCTACAGAGGCTCTACTTGTCTGCATTGCACAGTATTTGGTCCTTGGGCAGAATGTGGTGAGTTTTAACTGGTTGTGCCCTTGTTTTTTGTTAAATGAAACCTGACCTCTACTAGAACTGAAGCCCCGCAGAACTCTCTGGTTGAGAGATGTGGTGTGGGCAGGGGTTTCTGCTGGTCTTCTGGGGAAGGGGCCCACTGTGCTGAGACTGAGGGAAACTTGATTGAGAAGAGGAGTCCCACCAGAGTACAGTGGTTTGAGAATTAGTGTAAGCAAGTTAGGGAGCAAGTGTGAGCTCTGTGCTACTTCCACAGGTGGCTCTTTGTTTATGCTGAAGGGGAAGGAAGAAAAATGGCACAAGCCAGCTCCTTTGTCCCTGGAGAGGCATTTCCATGAGGGCTACCTCTCAGATACTCTCTCAAAGTGTAAATAATCTCCCTCCTGTATGCCCCGGGCATTCTTCACATTACTGCTTATAGTCCATATGCCCTCAAGTTGTTTGCCTGCCTTATCTCCAGGAGTAAGGCAGTGCCCACAGGACTATCACAGCCAAACCTTTCAACCTTTAAAACTCCTGGATTTAAGCCCCACTGGTTCCAAGAATTCATGAAAATCAGCACCTCTAATTTTCCTAGCCAATGGCTTAGGGAAACATTCCCCTTGTGCATTCCCTTGTGTGCTCCTTTCTGTCTCCTCCATATATGCATCCTTGGCTCCTCCCCCCCACAGAACCTGCAATCCATTTCTCCCTCAAACCATGCCTCTGCACTCCCTACCTTCTTTGATGTCGCTTTTTTCTCTCCCTTTAGTTGTACAGTTTGTTCTGTCAGTCTTCAGGTTGATTTCTGGGGTATAAAGAATGATTTGATAGTTATAGTTGTGTTTGTGGGATGAGATAAGCCTAGGCTTCTCCTACTATTCCACCATCTTCTCCTGGGAAAATGTTTAACTCTTATGTATAGCTTAAGTGTGTTTATATGTATATGTGTGTGTGTGTGTGTGTGTATATATATATATATATATATATATATATATATATATATTAATATTTGCGACTTTGGATTTGGCAATGTATTCTTAGATATGACACTAAAGCATAAGCTAAAAAAATGGAAAAAGGGGACATCTTCAAATTTTAAAACTCTTGTATAAGAAAAGATCCTATCAATAAATTTAAAATATAAGCCACATAATGGGAGAAAATCTTTACATGTTTGTATCTGAAAATGATTTAATATAAAGAATATATAAAGTACTCCCAAAACTCACCAAGAAAACAATCCATTTTTTTAAATGGGAAAATGGGGTCAAGTTTGCCTCAGTCCAAGTGGCATAGGCCTTACCCCCAGAAGACCAGCACAAAACCCTGTCTAAACTAAAAATATAATAGAACATATTAATGAAAACAGAAACTGGTTCTTTGAAGAAACAAATAAAATTGATAAAACCTCTAGCTCAACTTTTCAGGAAGAGAAGAAACACAAACAAATTAGATCACAAATGAGAGAGGAGAAATAACCAATACCACAAATATAAAATCAATCATAAGAAAATATTAAAACTCTGTACCAACAAATTGGAAGAAATGAATAGATTTCAAGAAACATATGAACTATCAAAACTAAAATAGAAAGTAATAGAAAAATTGAACAGATTGATAACCAGCAACGAAATTGAATCACTAAGCAAAAAATCACCAACAAACAAAAGTCCAAGGATAGGTGGCTTCACTGATATATTCTATTAAACATTTATTTTTTATCTTTTAATTTTTTAATTGTGTTATGTTAGTCACCATGAAATACATCATTAGTTTTTGAGGCAGAGTTCCAAGATTCATTATTTATGTATAACACCCAGTGCTCCATGCAAAACATGCCCTCCTTAATACCCACCACCAGGCTCACCCATTACCCCACCCTGTTCCCTCTAAAACCTTCAGTTTGTTTCTCAGAGTCCACAGTCTCTCATGGCTCATTTCCCCCTCCGATTTCTCCCCCTCCTTCACTTTTTCTTTCCTTCTCCTAATGCCCTCCATATTATCCCTTATGTTCCACAAGTAAGTGAAACCATATGATAATTGACTTTCTCTGCTTGATTTATTTCACTCAGGATAATCTCCAGTCCCATTCATGTTGATGCAAAAGTTGAGTATTCATCCTTTCTGATGGCTGAGTAATATTCCATTGTATATATGGACCACATCTTCTTTATCTGTCTGTTGAAGGGCATCGCAGCTCTTTCCACAGTTTGGCTATTGTGGACATTGCTGCTATGAATACTGGGGTGCATATGGCCCTTCTTGTCACCACATCTGTATCTTTGGGGCAAATACCCAGTAGTGTCATTGTTGGGTCATAAGGTAGCCCTATTTTTTGTTGAGGAAACTCCACACTTTTCCAAAGGGCTGCACCAATTTTCATTCCCACGAACAGTGTAAGAGGGTTCCCCTTTCTCTACATCCTCTCCAAATTTTGTTGTTTCCTGCCTTGTTAATCTTTGGCATTCTAATTGGTGTAAAGTGGTATCTCAATGTGGTTTTGATTTGAATTTCCCTGATGGCCAATGAGGATGAATGTTTTTTCATGTGTCTGCTAGCCATTTGTATGTCTTAATTGCAGAAGTGTCTGTTCATGTCTTCTGCCCATTTTTTGACATGATTATCTGTTTTTAGGTATTAAATTTGAGAAGTTCTTTCTAGATCTTGGATATTGTGCAGAAGCTTTTTATCTTGATGAAGTCCCAAAAGTTCAATTTCACTTTTGTTTCCTTTGCCTTTGGAGAAGTGTCTTGAAAGAACTTGCTGTGGTTACTGCCTATGTTCTTCTCCAGGATTTTAATGGTTTCCTGTCTCACGTTGTGGTCTTTCATCTATTTTGAGTTTATCTTTGTGTATGGTGTAAGAGAATCATCAAGTTTCATTCTTCTATACATAGCTGTCCAATTTTCCCAATGCCATTTATTGAAGAGAGTGTCTTTTTTCCACTGTATATTTTTTTCTGCTTTGTCGAAGATTATTTGACCATAGAGTTGAGGGTCCATATCTGGGCTCTCTACTCTGTTCCACTGGTCTATGTGTCTGTTTTTGTGCCAGTACCATGCTGTCTTGGTGATCAGAGCCTTGTAATAAAGCTTGAAATCAGACAACGTGATGCCCCCAGCTCTGTTTTCCTTCTTCAACATTTTCTTAGCGATTTGGGGTCTTTTCAGTTTCCATAGAAATTTTAGGATTGTTTGTTTCAGCACTTTGAAAAATGCTGCTGATATTTTGATCATATGGCATTGAAAGTATAGATTGCTCTGGGAAGCACAGACATTTTAACAATGTTTATTCTTCTGATCCATGAACATGGAATGCTTTTCCATTTTTTTTGAGTCTTCTTCAATTTCTTTCAAGAGTGTTCTGTAGGGGCGCCTGGATGGCTCAGTGGGTTAAAGCCTCTGCCTTCAGCTCAGGTCATGATCCCAGGGTCCTGGGATTGAGCCCCGCATTGGGCTCTCTGCTCAGCAAGGAGCCTGCTTCCTCCTCTCTCTCTGCCTGCCTCTCTGCCTACTTGTGATCTCTCTCTCTGTCAAATAAATAAATAAAATCTTTAGAAAAGATTGTTCTGTAGCTCCACGAGTTTAAAGAACAGTTAATACTTATTCTTCTCAAACCATATCAACACACTAAAGGAAAGAAAACGTTCACATTCATTCTATGACACAATCATTACCCTGATACTAAAGTCAGATAATGACACTGCAAAAAAATAGAATTATGAGGCAATATCCCTGATGAAATGGATGCAAAAATTCTCAAAAAAAGTACTGGCATACCAAACCCAACAATACATTAGTGATGTGATAAAAATTTTAAAATAAAATTCACCACAGTCAAGTGGGACATATTCCTGGATTGTGATGGTGGCTCAATATTCCCAAATTAATCAGCATGATATACCACATTAATAAAAGGATAAGAAACATATGATCCTTTCAATAGATGCAGAAAAACGCACTTGACAAAGTACAACATACACTCATTATAAAACCCTGAAGAAACCCTCAATAAAGGCCATATATAAAAAGCCACATCATCAGTGGAGAAAATCTGAAACTTCTCCTCTTTGGTCCAGAACAAGACAAGGATGTCCCCTGTAACCACTGTTCTTTAACATAGTACTGGAACTACTAGCCACAACAATTAAATAATAAAAAGAAATAAAAGGCATCCAAATCAGCAAGGGAGAGGGAAAACATTCACTATTTGCAGATGACAAGATAGTATAGGCAAAACCCCGAAGGACACTACCAGAAAAGTGCTAGAACAATAGAGAAAATCATTAAAGTTGCAGGATACAAAATCAATGTACAAACATTTGTTATATCTCTATATACTAATAATGAAGGGGCAGAAAGAGAAAGTTAGGAATCTCCTTTATAATAGCACCAAAAAAATCAGATACATAGGTATAAGCATAACCAAAGAGTTGAAACAACTCTACTGTGAAAATTTTAAAACCCTGATGAAAGATTTTGAAGATGACACAAAGAAATGGAAAGACATTCCATGCTCATGGATCTGAAGAAATATTTTTTAAAATGTCTACACCACCCAAAACAATCCACATATTTAATGCAATCCCATCAAAATATCAACATTTTTCACAGAGCTAGAAAAAAAATCTTAAATTTTTTACAGAACCACACAAACCCTGAATAACCAAGGCAACCTTGAAAAAGAAAATCAAACCTCGAGGCATCATAATTCCAGACTTCAAGATATACTACAAAGTTATAGTGATAAAAAAATAAGGTACTGGCACAAAAATAGACACATAGGTAATGGAACATAATAGAAAGCCAAGAAACAAACCCACAACTATATGGTAAAGTAATCTTCAACAAATTATGAAAGAATATCCAATTAAAAAAGAAAGTCTTTTCAATAAATGGTGTTGGGAAAACTAGACAGCTGCATGCAAACGAATGAAAGTGGACCACTTTCTTACATGATACACAAAAATAAATTCAAATGGGTGAAAGACCCAAATGTGAGTCAGGAAACCATCAAAAAATTACAGAAGAACACAGGCAGTAACCTCTTTGACATTGGCTGTACCAACTTCTTTCTAGATATGTCACCTGAGGCAAGAGAAACAAAAGCAAAAATAAACTATTGATGCTTCATCAAAATGAAAAGCTTCCGCACAGTAAAAGAATATTCAACACAACGAAAAGGCAACCCATGGAATGGGCGAAGATATTTGCAAATGACATATCTGATAAAGGGTTAGTATCCAAAATCTCTAAAGAACTTACAAAACTCAACATCCCAATAAAGATAATCCAGTTAAAACATGGGTATAAGACATGAATAAATAGACACTTGTCAATAGAATACATCCAGATAGCCAACAGACACATGAAAAGATGCCAACATCACTGATCATAAAGGAAATACAAATCAAAACTGTAATGAGATATTAACTCACACCAGTCAAAATGGGTAAAACAACAGCTCGGGAAACAAAAGGTGTTGGTGAGGATGTGAAGAAAGGGAACTCTCTTGGACTATTGGTGGAAATGCAAACTGGTGCAGCCACTCTGGAAAACAGTATGGAGGTCCTCAAAAAGTTAAAAATAGAACCACCCTGTGATCCAGCACTGCATTACTAGGTATTTACCCAAAGAATACAAAAAATGCTAATTCAAAGGGATACATGAACCCCAATGTTTATAACAGCCTTATCTACAATAGCCAATTTGTGGAAACAGCCTAAGTATCCATTGACTGATGGATGGATAAAGAAGATGTGGTATATGTATACAATGTAATATTGCTCAGCCATTGTTTGCAAAGGCATAGGTGGAACTAGAGAGTATTAAGGGACACCAATAAGTAAGATAAAGACAAACACCATATTATTTCATTCATATGTAGAATCTAAGAAATAAGGGGGCACCTGGGTGGCTTTAACCCTCTGCCTTCGGCTCAGGTCATGATCTCAGGGTCCTGGGATCGAGCCCCGCATTGGGCTCTCTGCTCAGCAGGGAGCCTGCTTTCTCCTCTCTCTCTGCTTGCTTCTCTGCCTAGGTGTGATCTCTGTATGTCAAATAAATAAATAAAATCTTTTTTAAAAAATCTAAGAAATAAAACAAAGGGGAAGAGAGAGAGAGAGAGAGAGAGAGGCAATCCACCACACAGACTCTAAAGAGAACAAAGTGATATTTATCAAAGAGATGGGTGGGCGGATGGGTTAAATAGGTGGTGGAGATTAAGGAGTTCACCTGTGATGAACACTAGGTATCGTATGGAAGTGCTGAATCACTATATTGTATACATGAAACTAATGTTACACCACATGTGAACTAACGAATTTAAATAAAAACTTATAAAAACAGGTAACACTCACGCTGTTAAAATCAGAAATGTGAGGACATTACTACTATGTTTTTAGAACTAAAGAAATATAAAAGGGTACTATGAACAATTTCATGCCAAAAAATTGAATAATTTAGATTAAATAGACAAATATATAGAAACACACAACCTACCAAGACTGGATCAAGAAGAAATAGAAAATTTCAGTATACCTATAATAGTAAGGAGATTGAATCATTGATTTAAAACCCACCTTAATAAGAATAGCCTTTGGCCATATCATTTCACTGGGGAATTCTACTAAACATTTCAAGAAAAATTAACATCAATTATTCTCAAATTCTTTGAAAAAATAATTAAAAATTTGAATAAAAATGCACACTCCCTAATTCATTCCATGAGACTAGCATTAATCTGATACCAAACTCTTAGTGTACCTGAAGACAATTCCTCCACCAGATCTTGGGTTTATCCAGTGCAGAGCTGCATTTTCCATAGAACCTGATCCAAACTGCCACTCCATTATTAACACCCACTCCCCAGAAAAGTATACAACTCTCCATCTGCAATCTTCCACATGGTCATGCCCATCTTTGATCCTCTTTATTACTACAGTCAGGCTTCTTTTCTTATTCCACCACACAGGGATTTTCTTCATTTTTTCAAACATGCCCCTAATACTTAAACCACTTCTGAATCCAGGTCTTCAATGTAGTCAAACACTTCTGCCAGCTCCAAGCGCAACAGTGCCCCCTCATTATCATTACAGGCAAGTCTCTGGACAACCCCATCTACATTGACTCCTTCCTATTACCATAGACAGCCTCTAGTTAGTCCCACCCACACTAAGTTTTCTTCTGTTCTTTATTGGAAGACTTCTAATTATACCCTTCCAAACTAGAGTTTGTATAAGCAGGCAACTGGACAATTCCACCCACATAAAAATTCCCCTCTGTTGTCATACCTGTACGAGGATTCTTCTCTACTCGAAGTTCTCTATTCATCTCAGTACATACTAGGGCCTTCCTCATTATGCAGACAGTACAATGCTCACTGTTGCTGACACCAGGGTCTTATTTTTCCATTAGGAGACCTCTCATTAGGCCTGCCCACAACCATGATGTTTCGCCCTTTTTAGGCAGTGTATGGACAGCCTTCCCCACATAAGGGTCCTCTTTCTCATACAAGCAGGCTGCTGGGTAGCCTGCCTACCCAAGCGTCTGTCTCATTTCTATTGGTAGGCCTCCAATTAGCCCTGCCCACATCATGATGCTTCTCTTTTCCACCGGTCAGTTTGCTTGCGTCACATTCTTCATGGTATAAGAAAACACTCCACCTCATGAGCGTGTGTGGTTTTTTGCATTGGCGGATTTTCGAGTTAGAGCCGCCATAGTAAGCACTTCTGTAGGCTGTTTTATGACCAGCTCTGTCACATCAGG
Organism: Taxidea taxus jeffersonii; assembly: GCA_003697995.1. Classification (NCBI taxonomy): domain Eukaryota; kingdom Metazoa; phylum Chordata; class Mammalia; order Carnivora; family Mustelidae; genus Taxidea; species Taxidea taxus. Next base: position 28,237 of record ML099668.1, read on the forward strand.
GTCCTCCTCATCGCTACAGGTAAGTTTTTAGGCATCACTACCTACACTTGAGTCCTCTCCTCACTATGGTCAATCTTCTGATTAACCATAGTTTACCGTAACTTTGTACAACTTAATTTTTTTTCACCAACAATTCTGGATTGCACATAGTCTTTTTACAAATAATTTATTCTTTGTGAAAGCTGCATGGTATTCCTTTTTTTCTTGTAACTGTGTTTAGTTCACTTATTTCCATATTGATAGGCATTTAGCTATTTTTCAGCATTCCAAGCAGTATTATGAGGAGAACCCTCTTACATGTTTCCTTAAGTATACTTACAAATATTTTCTAGGATACACGTGTAGAAGGAAAAAATGCTGAATCTTAAGGTAGTCAGATTGTAACTTTTAATAAACACTGACAAATTGCCCTTTAAAAGAGCTGCACCAATTTACACTCCCAGTAGTGGATGAGTGTTTTCTACCCTTCTTATCAAAGCTTGAAGTTACTGTTTCTTAATTTTTTGCCAAAATGATGGATTAGTATCTCATAATTGATTCATTTTTCCCACATTATAAACACAATTGAAACTCCCTATATACTCCTACCTTTTAGAAAATAATTGTTTTATTTTTTCCTTTTGCATAGTTTTAAACAAACAAACAAAAAAAACCCTACACATCTTTGAATCTATATATTTAAAATAGTATTGTGTTGCAGGTTTTAAAACTTCATTTAAATGATGGCATATAGTATATATTCATTTGCAACTTTCTTCTTTCAAAATTATACTTTAGAAATTAATCCATATTGATCTGTGTAGCTTTGGTACAAATGCTAATATGAGAATAATCTATCATAATGATTATATCCCAATTTATGTATACATATTTTTAATCTACTATGGACATTTATGTTTCAAACAAAAAAATAGAATTCTCAGGTAGTGTTTCAACTATCTTCAAATTTACTAGATATTGTTAATCTAATAGTTTGTAACATCACCTTATTTTTGTTTTAAATTACATTTCTCTGATTACTAGTGAAGTTTGACTTTTATTTATAGTGGAGTGTGTGTGTGTGTTGTGAGTTTAAAATTGTTATGTAATCTTTTTTTTGTATTTCTAAGAAGCTCTTCCCCACTCTGAGTACATAAACATATTTATTCTCCTGGATTTTCTTTTTTAAACATTTCAGATTGTATTTTCACATTTAGGTTTTTTAAATTCATTCAACTGATATTTTTGATTATCTATTTTTTTAAAGATTTAATTTATTTATTTGTTAGAGAGAGAGAGAGCGAGCACAGGCAGACAGAGAGGCAGGCAGAGGCAGAGGGAGAAGCAGGCTCCCCACCAAGCAAGGACCCCGATGTGAGACTCGATCTCAGGACGCTGGGATCATGACCTGAGCCGAAGGCAGACGCTTAACCAACTGAGCCACCCAGGCGTCCCTTGATTATTTTGAGCCCAGCACTCTTCTAGTGGTTCTTCATTGAGAACAGGCAAACAAACTCAGACAACAAATCTCTGATTTTATTAACTGAGGAGGCAGACAAAAAATTAGATAAATAATAGAATTTATAACATGTTAAGGAATGATAAGTGTTAAGGAGAAAAAGAATAGAGTAATGATGATGGGGTTTGTTTCTGGACTCTTATGTTCTGTGGCCTTTTTGTCTTCCCTCTTTTAATAATAGCCTTAACTTACTGTAGCTTTGTAATAATTAGTATCTGGTAAGACAAATCTCCTCACTGTATTTTCTTTATTTTGTCTTAGGTTTTCCAGGGCTTTTGCTCTTCCCTTAATATGAAGATTAACCTGAAAAATTGCTTTTTTAAAAACAATCCTTTGGAGATTTTGACTGGAATGACACTAATTTTTAGAGTAAATTGCAGAATATTAACATTTTTATAATGCTGAGCCATCCAATATGTAATGTAAATATGGTATATCTCTTGATTTTATCAGGTCTTCTAATAAGATTTATTCATTTTGTTGGTTTTTCTACTTTCATTTGTGGAAAAAATAGCCTATAATATGATTTACTTGTCAACAAAATTGTTCATTTACAACTACAAATTCCATTCTAAATACTGCTTTACTGTATCTGACAAGTTTCAGAATATACTGCTTTTGTTGATCTTTGGGTTTGAATATGTTGTAATTTTCATTCTGAATTCTTATTTAACCAAAGAGATTTTAAGGAGTATTTTTTGAAGTTTCTAAGCAATATTTTATTATTATTTTCCTATATTTCATGTCTAATGATACAGAGAACATAGATTATTTGAAATTTTTGAGACTTCTTAGTGACCTACTGTGTGGTAAATTTTTGTAAATTCTTGAAATGAATGTATATTTTCTATATTGGGGGTGAAGAGTTATCTCTCTATATATATAGGTTTATCTTCTATGCTTGTATTGCTCAAAGCTTTTGTCCTTATTATTTTTTATTCCTTATTTATTTATGATGGAGGGGTTATAATTCACCATTTTGTTTGTGTAGTATCTCTATTATTGATGCTTTTTATTCTTTTAATTCTATTTTGTCTAATATTAAGTTTGCCAGACCAACTTTTTTATTTTGGCATTATCAATTTTTCATTGTGTTTCAATATTTTCATGTGGTTTTGTTTTAGGTGTAGTTCTTATAAATAGTGTATAACTGGATCACAAAAGAAAACTATAATGCCAATCTTATCTTCATTAGGAGGGATTAATTTGTTTATAATTATTATGCTTATTGATATATTTTGACTAATTTCTCTTTTTTTAAAAGTTTTTATTTATTTATTTGACAGACAGAGATCACAAGTAGGCAGAGAGGCAGGCAGAGAAGGGGGGGGAAGCAGGCTCCCTGCTGAGCAAAGAGCCCGATGATGCCGGGCTCAATTCCAGGACCCTGAGATCATGACCTGAGCCAAAGGCAGAGGCTTAACCCACTGAGCCACCCAGGCATCCCTTTTTTGTTTGTTTTTGGTTAACAACAGCTTTCTGACTTCTTTGTCACATTAATTCTGCGGATTTGAATGCTATGTACTATATTTATATTCTTATTGTTTGTCCTTAAATATTTTAGATATATACATAAGTATAACATTGTCAAAGAAAGTCTGCAGTCATTCAATAGTTCTATCTTCCTAACTATGGCAAATGCTTTAGTAAGCATGAACGACCCAGTGTACCCTTTATTATTTTTTGATAGAATTTTAGTTTTCCCTTTGAAACACAAATATCAGTTATGATTTTATAGTAATAATAAACATAGTTTATCAGTTGCTTTGCTCATCATTGGTTCCCTTTTTCCCTGTATTTTCTCTCTGGCTTCATTTCCTTCATTACTAAAATATATGGCTAATATGTGTATGTAATGACATTACATAGGTGATTAACTCTGAGTAAAGAAAATGTCTTTATTTTTTCCTCACACTTGATTAGTTGGGTAAAAAGACCCAGCTTGACAGTTTTACTTCAACATGTGGAAATATTTCTAGTATTCATTATTGCTGGCTTCCAGTCTAGCTGACCTTCCTTCAGAAGGAAGCACTTTGGGGATGCCTGGGTGGCTCAGTTGGTTAAGCATCTGCCTTCAGCTCAGGTCATGATGCTAGGGTCCTGGGATGGAGTCCTGCATGGGGCTCCTTGCTCAACAAGAAACCTGTTTCTTCCTCTACCTGCTGCTCCTTCTGCTTGTGCATGCTCTCTTTCTCTCTCTCTGACAAATAAATAATATATTTTAAAACGGAAGCATTTTTATAGTAGCTTTTAAGATTATTGCTTTATCATTATTATTTATTATTTTTTTGAGAACGAGAGAGAGACAGCACATAAGCTGGATGGGGGAAGGGCAGGAGGAGAGGGACAGGAGACTACCTGCTGAGCAGGTAGCCTGACATGGGGCTCGATCCCAGGACTCTGGAATTATGACCTAAGCTGAAAGCAGATGCTTAAGTGACATGCTTAAGAGCCATGCAAGCGCCCCTATTATCATTACTACTCTTATTATTATTGTATAATCTTTTTAATATTTATTTATTTATTTGACAGAGATCACAAGCAGGCAGAGAGGCAGGCAGAGAGAGAGGAGGAAGCAGGCTCCCCTCGGAGCAGAGAGCCCGACGTGGGGCTCGATCCCAGGACCCTGAGATCATGACCTGAGCCGAAAGCAGAGGCTAAATTTAACCCACTGAGCCACCCAGGCGCCCCTATTATATAATTATTTTTACATAAGTACAGGTACAAGTAATTTATGATGATAGAAGACAGAAAGTAGTTGCAAGGGTGAATAAAGATTGACAGTAAGGAGGATGAGAAGAACTTCTGTGTGATAGAAATGTTCCACATCTTGTTTTGTATAGTGGTTATGTGGGTGTATACAATTGCCGAAATTCATCAAATTGAATGTACATGTTCTATGCATTTTAATGTCTGTAAATTATTTCTTAATTAAGAAAAAAACTTTGAGGGGTGTCTGGGAGGCTCAGCCATTTAAGTGTCTGTCTCCGGCTCAGGTCATGGTCTCCAGGTCCTTGGGATTGAGCCCCGCATCAGGCTCCCTGCTTAGCAGGGAGTCTGCTTCTCTCTCTTTCCCTCTGCCCCTCCTCCCTGCTCATTCTGTCTTTCTTTCTCTCAAATAAATAAATAAAAATTCTAAAACTAAGAAAATTAAAAAAAAAAAAACTTAGAGAATGCTTCAGAAGCTTCTGGTAAACTTCCTGCAAGGCGCTCTCAGCACCCTTTGAGGCAGAGCTAATTGCTCAACCATCACACTGTGCATCACAATGAAGAGTTAAGATTACTTCAAAAGAATGAAACATATCATAAGCATCTGCATCTTCTCCAAATTTCACATTTAGGTTTGACTCAAACTGGGCTATACTCTCCATTGTTGTTAATTTTGTAAGTAAGCCAGTGGTTCTGTGTCTGTGTCTGTGTCTTCACTCTGGCTTTACCTAAGCCAAAGTCTTAGCGTCAGCAATTAGCCTACTCCCAACACAGCTTGTATGAGCATCAGTATCTATGGCTTTCTCACGGCTACAGGGCAGCGGAAACAAATTCTCTTCCCTTTAGCTACGTACACACACTTCTGAAGTCTAGCTATGGAACAAAGCTTGATCATTTTTGTGGAATATTGTTTCCTGTTCATCTCTACAGAATGTAGTGGGTTTGTTTGTTTTTTGAGAGAATGATTTTTAGAGTAAATTGCATGGTTTATTTTTTTGAGAGACAGAGAGAATGCAAGTGTGTGTTTGTGTGGGGAGGAGCAGAGGGAGACAATCTTAAGCATGTTCCACTCTGAGCACAGAGCCTGACGCAGGGCTTCATCTCACAGCCCTGAGATCATGACCTGAGCCAAAAACAAGGGCTGATGCTCAACCAGCTGAGCCACAGGGGTCCCCCTCATTGTGTACATTTTGAATATGTTGGCTCTTTATCTCTTTGAGTATCCTAACCATACTTGCTTTCCAGGTGGCTCCGTAATATTATTACTATTTGGAGTGAATTAATGATATGGTTGTTAATTGTTCTTGTTATTAAATTTCTTCATGTATTTAAGATTTTAGTTTTCAGCTTAATTTGAATGAAACGTTTCTGTTCCCTGCATCTCATCTACCTTTGTTCATTAATCTATGCTTACTCATCCTTATCTAGAGGTTTTTCAGTTTCTTCCTCCCAGCCCTCTAGGCTTCAATCCACTATTAGATCTCAGAATGGCAGTTTTGAGTTCCTACCTTGTGGTGTTACTGAGGATACCAAAAATCCAGGAGATCCAATAACACCAGTTACCATAGCTAGTGAATAGTATGACTCAGCATCTGGTTGCAAGATTTTATGTGACTTTCCTCCTTCCCAGACCTGCAGTTTACCAGGGTTTGGCAGCTACATTTTTTAGCTTCTTTTTACAAGCAGATTTAGCCCCACTCTAGTCCTTGACTTTAGGTCTTGTGTCCCCCAAGGAAACCAAATGCCTGATTTCCATTTCCTACTTGATAATCTAGAGCCCAACAGGCCAATGGCTTCAGTACCACTTATTATTTTTTATTTATATTCTAACGACATATTTTTCTTGTATTTGAGCTTGATGATCTTTCATGGTCTGTCTCTCTATTCATTATTTTTTACATGTTTGAAGCAAAGAGGAGGGGGATTCTCAAAGTTTGTGAAATCATTGTGCTAGGTTGACCTGGCTACAATATATGTCTAAAAAATATACATATGTTGGTGTGACTTGTCCTTCTCAGAATAACAAAAAAAACAGCTGAATTTGTATAAAACAGGTACTGTACCTAGGATCCTGCCTCTAATCTCTCTGTAGTCTGTATGTGTTTGACAAGTCACTTAATCCTTATTATAAAAGAACAGCTTCTTTGCATTAAGCTGTGCGAAACTCATTAGAAGATTTAGCTGTCTTGACAAGGTTTTCATTTCTTTTTATGTTTTATTTTGTCTTGTAGAAAGTACTCTTCCTCTTCCCAGGCACTTGAGGTTGAACCCTTGGAAAGGAAAACAAGCAGTAAGTGAAATTCAAAGTGTCTAATAATACTTTGAAGAAAGTATCCTAAATAAAGAGGTGTTTTGTTGCCACAAGTTCAGAACTCCCAAAGCTTTGAAATAAAGACTCAAAGTTTTGTTGGATTGAGGTTTTTTGAGCTAAGATTGCAGTTCCCAAACTAGTAGTTAGAAACCAAATTCATGATTGCTGAATTAAGTAAGCATTCCACGAGTAGTCATTAAAATAAATCCTATTTGTTTTCCCGTATGATTTCTGTGTGATATATTCATGTTCAGGAGCCACGTTCCCCTTAAAAAGAATAACATAAACAAAAGCATATATTTATGGAACATATTATGTATCAGATATTAAAACTATGTCTTCATATACATTATACATTCATTAATGATATACATTGTTTCATTTGATATTCTCAATAACTTGTTCAGGTAGATTATTTTTTAATTATCCCATTTTATAGGTGAAGAAACTGAAGTAAGGTGTAGCAGAGATAAGTTGATAAAACAAATGACAGTGATTTATTTCAAAAGCCTATTGCAGTTTGCTTTTGGAACAAGCCCCGCTACTTTAAACTTAAAATGTCCAAACTTGAACTCTTGTTTTTGGTTCATGTGAGAACAAGGAGGTCTGGTCTACAGGACCAGACAATCTAATTGCTGGAAAGAGAAGCCAATGAAAATAGTGTTAAAGTAGTAAAATCTTTCATAGATTCTTTAGCATCTAATGGCTTTTGTGTATGAAGAAAAATATTTGCTATTTGGGCTTTGTTTATTGCTCAATTTTGTTAAATTTAGAGAGCTAATAAGCATAACTTTTTTTTTTAAGATTTTATTTATTTATTTGACAGAGATCACAGGTAAGCAGAGAGGCAGGCAGAGAGAGAGGAGGAAGCAGGCTCCCCGCTGAGCAGAGAGCCCGATGTGGGGGCTCGATCCCATGGCCCTGGGATCACGACCCGAGATGAAGGCAGAGGCTTTAACCCACTGAGCCACCCAGGTGCCCCCTAATAAGCATAACTTTTAAAATAATTTTTATTGACCATCTGAGCATTGCATACCAATTTGATGAATTAAATTTCCCAAAAGTTTTAAACTGTAATTGCAAATTTAATATGGCTTTTTTGTAAACACTTCAGACAGCTTGAATAGCATTTGAAACATACACAAATGCAAAGATTACAGATATATTCACGGCCTTACATTTAAGATTATTCTAAAATACGAACACCAAGTTTTAATTTATTTCTTTATTTCTACCCTTATATTTTTTCCTTTTTAAGTTGTTACACTTCTTTTGATATCTTACTACAATTTAAATAATTTTATCATTTTTGCACTTTTTAAGGATTTCAATCATCTCACCCATTTGAGAGGAAAAGAGAAATACTATCTCAAAGAAGCTGAGGTAACCATATGGGTTATCAGTAATTCATTCTTTGGGGGATCATAGCACATAGTTCAATCTTAACATGAGACATTGGCTAAAATACTTTTAATAATAATGTTTTATTTGTTACTTCATTGCATTCCAGATTCTTTTGTCATGCAATGGTTTTTTGGAGGATTAACTTGTCTTTAACAAGATTAACATTTCTTAATTTCTGCATGTTGGCAGTACACGTTATCCTGTCTTTTTTCTATATTTATTTAGTTTGTAAATACTATTAAGATTTATGGTTTTTATTTATATTTTATTATAACTACTAGGGCTTTCTAAATAATTCATTCCCTGGAATATGAGACATTGAGTCTTCCTAGGTAGTTGTCTTCTTTACACTATATTGTTAACCATCCTGCAAAACCTTATTGGATCTATTTCTGCCTGATTATTATGTTTGACCATCAGTACTAATCTGTTTTACCAGTTCTTAGGATACATGATTGCTGGCCTATGTGTGAATTAAAAGAGAAAAAGTTGCCCTCTCTAAGAAAATGTGTATTGTGGGCACATGGCAACTGGAAAAGTCCTCCATACGAATTAGAAAGAGCCCCTTCCTATGGATTAATATATCCCCAGGACCAGGGTGCATGGTTTAGAAAACAGCTCAAGCAGCATGTAACTATATGCAGTAGCCATTGGTGTGGTACCTGTTTTTCTGGAAACACATATAGCTTACTCATTGTTTCTTATACATTCTTTCCTGCTTACCTTCCAACAGAAATAAGTACATATCTATACTTCATAAGTAAACATTGGCTTAAAATGAAAAAAAAAATCCATGCACATTTGAGAGTTTCCTATGTAAAAATAAGAAAACTTATATATCCTGGCTTTGCTCCTTTTTTGTTACAATTACCTTTTAAAAGAATTTGAGGTACCATTATCTATTCATAACTCTTTATAGACTAAACCAGTGTCAATTAATCAAAATATATGTGTCAAAAATTCACAATTTGATAGCAGGAGCCTCTTGAATTTGACTTTCCATCTTGTTAACACTGGCCCCAACATTCTTGAAGGCATTTTTGTTTGTATCAAGAGTATTTATTTATTAGATGTATCTGATTTTTTTCCTGTCCCAAAACATGTATCGACTACTCCCCTTACCAGTCCTTTTAGTAGAGAGCGTTCTGGGCATTGGAATGGTTTTGGAAATCTATGGCACACAAAAGTGCTAATTCTGCTGCTGTTGGGTCATTAGTGTGTGTGTCTATGTGTAAGAGAAAGAACAAGCATGAGCAAACACACTGGAAAATATATTTCTAAAGTTATTATAAGTTCCCTCCACTTTTTCCAACTTATTATGTTATTGTACCTGCTTTGCTTATTAATTGATTTCATCAATCACTAACACTTTGCCTATTAACACTTGGAATGGGTGGGAGCCTGAAAATCAGTATACTCACCCACAAACGTAAGTTTAAATATTTTTCCTAAACATATACAAAATTCTCCAGCCTCCTTTTTTAGAGCACACTTAAGAAACAAGTTACCCAAGCATTTGGTTGTCATGTGTTTAATTGTTCTCCATGTCTCTGCTCTTGGGTTACATATTTTTTAAAACTTAGCTCAAGCAACTCCTATGAGGAGCACTTCTGATTTCTATTAATTGATATTATTATTAAGCTCTGCACGCACACGCGCGCGCACACACACACACACATATTAAAAGATCGCTCTGGTAGTCTGTATGGAGGTTTCTTTTGAATAGAAGAAGACAAGAGAGCAGGAAAACAATCGGGGGATTAGTATGTCCCCCAGTATCTCCTGTTGACATTTGCTGGTTATTTTTCAGGTATATTCATATCTAATGGTTTTAACAAAAATAACATCCTTTTAGATGGATTTTGTTCAGACTCAAGTGATACCTTTACATTTTGCATTTTTCTAAGAACAGGTTTGGGATTAACTTACTGGAGAGTCAAACTCTGGAGTTTTCAGGAACTTGCACATCATAGCTTCTTTGGTCCTACTGTCTTCAGAGTATTATTCAGAGCTCAGTTCCTGAGGTGACCTGGAGAGAAGAAAGCCAGCTGTTTTCCAGAGTAGGATTGAAAATAATAACATAGGTGAATTCTATCATGGGTTTGAGACTAATGGCGATCATTTTCTTATAGTTGCTACTTTACTCTAAAACTTGGGTTACACATATTGCTGTCTCATTTGCAAAGTATGTTGAATGCCACCAAGAGGCAGTAGGTATAATGAAAGGATCAGAAGATCTGGACTGTGGACCTAGCTCTGCTACTTACTTAGGTATATAGTCTTAAATATCCTGTAGATCTTAGTTCCCTTATCTATAATATGGGGCTAATGATACTATGTTATCTTGCAGGGCTGTCATGAGATCATCTATGTGAAAGCTTTTGTCAAAAGGCACTTTAAAATGGAATTTTTTAAAACCATTTAAGAACAACTCAGAAATATAATGTGATCTGCACACCTGTTTGTTCGTTCATTAAATGAACCTAGAAAGAATGAAAAGATATGCCTATCAACTTGTTATGAAAGTCACCTTATTTGGCACATAATTCAAAATGTGTAGGTTCTCTTGTGGGGACTCCCTGCTTCCAACCAAAGCTTGGGGATTCTACTTTGAACTTTTTTCCTGCTAAAAAGCTCTGTTTAGTTCTCTGTTTCTAGCTTTGTTGTAGAACACTGAGACTTCTCCAGGTTTGACAACCCATCAGTGAAGTATCCATTCCCCCTTTTTCTAGTATTTCTAGCAGTCCTCCTGATAAATTCCCCAGATTACGTATACTGGATCAGAAACAGTACCACAACAATAACTTTGAAAAGTGCCTCAGAGATTTCTATCTTTTTAGAAATCTCTCTCTACCTACCTCGCCACTAAAGATGGACATAAAACTAAAAAATTCTGAATTCTGGTACAGTCTTCATGGCCAGGTCCCAGGGCTGCTGGACTGGGACATGGGGAATGAGTTCTTCTTGCCCTGCACCACAGACCAATGCCACTTAGCTGAGCAGAACCTCGCCAAATATAGACTCCGAGTAATGGAACCCCCAAATATGTCTCAAGAGAGCATACGCAGTTTGGACAAAGATGGTCCTGACTCTGAACCTAACCTGTGGATGTGGGTAAATCCCAACATCACATGCCCCCATGGCAGCCAGGAGACCCTAAAACCCAGTAAAGAAAAGGATGTGACAAGCATGCTTCCTTACCCTCAGCCACTCCCAAAGGAAGAAGAGTCTAACTGCTCAAAGGCCACAGTGATGGAGTCACTGCCGACTTCCTCCAGCAAGAAATCTTCCCCACAGAAGTGGTTCACTTATTCCTCAGGTGAGTGGGAGTTCACAGAAGGAAAAACTGAGGAACAAGATGACAAATGCTCTGTGTCTCTTCAATCCCCTAACAAAGGGGAGTGCTTCCAGAACCAGAAGTTATGGCAAGGCAACAGCCAGGAGAGGAGGTCCTGGCCCCGCCCTCCCCTCAATTACAGTCATCTAATTGCCCTGGCATTAAGAAACAGCCCTCCCTGTGGCCTCAATGTGCAAGAGATCTACAATTTCACCCGACACCATTTCCCTTTTTTTTGGACAGCTCCAAATGGCTGGAAAAACACCATCCGCCACAACCTCTGTTTCCTGGGCAGCTTTGAGAAGGCACCAGTCAACCTTCAGGATAGAACCAATGTAAAGCCACGGTCTTGCCTCTGGCGGCTTACTGAGGAGGGACATCGTCGTTTTCAGGAGGAAACTCGTGCCTTAGCCTATGCTCGGAGGGAAAGCATCCAACAGTGCATGAGCCAGCCAGATGTGATGACTTCACTCTTTGGCCTTTGAACTACCACTTCTCCCTTGTTGGAACACTGCCCTCCTTATTGGGTTCACCATTGTTGTGATTGGTCTTCATTAATCCCTAAGCCTATCCTGCCTGGTAGGTGACAAGACTGTTTAACTACAGCTACAAGAATAGTATCAAATAAACTGAGAGGTGGGTACAGAGGAAGCAGAGCTTAAATCCAGGTGGAGAATCATGGAAAGTTGCATGAGGACATTGGCAGTTGTTATACATTTTAAGCAGAAGCAGGAAATCTTAGGAATAATAGCATGGAAGTTAAGGAGAGAGGACATATTTCACAAGAAAAGGAATTCTGTTTACTGGAGTGTATACTCACATACAAATGCAAATAGTGGGTACAAAACATAAAATGTAAGATTGAACCAGGCCTTGAAAAGCCTCAAATGTCGTGTGAAGGCATCTGTGCATAAAAAGAAATAGACATGGGGTTTGAAGCCTAGAGGTTCAAGTATCTCTCTTTTACCATTCATCAGATATATCTCTTTTTTTAATGACTGATTTTATCCTTCAGGACTTCACTTTTCTCTTCCTGATCCTGGACTTCTCAGCCTTGTTCAGTTACCAACCCATTCCAGTACTGACAAATAATTCCAAGCAGTTACTTGTAGTTTGTACATTGAAAGCCCTTGAATTGATCTTGTATCAACCCCAGGCCTTTTGATGACAAAAGTTTTGCTTTCCATTCCTTCATTATTCAAAACTTTACTGAGGAAATATCAAAGTGCACAAGGTCCATCTTAGGTGCTGAAGATAAAAAGTCAATAGTTTAGTTGGAGACAGACATATAACCAAATATTTATAATATGAATGTAATAAAACAAATGTGCAACATTGTCATGGAAAAAGGGAGATATTTTTCCTGGGAAAGGCATTGAAAAGGAAATATATTTTGAGTTAGTTGTGAAGAATAAATGGGAATTTTCTGGGCATGTAAGCTGAAGAAAAGAAAGTACACAGGCAACTGTATAAACAAAGTAACTGCAGTGTTTGGAAGAGTGGTAGGAATTTCAGTGCAGTTTAGCTATATTAGGGCCAAGAATGAAAAGAAATATAGGCAAAAAGACTTTTCTGGTACTGCTTGGGTGTTTGGACTTTACCCTGCGGTCTGTTGTGAACCCAAAGCTATCCGTGGTGTTTTACTAAAAAATAAAAACAAACAACAATGAACACTTAAACATTTGTTTTTATAATTTCAAAATTCTCTTTAACACTTTTCTATACAGATAAACTTTCTTTTATCAGATTTAAGCATAATTTTCTGCCTTTCATGTTAACATATTATTAAATATATATCCAAGATAAGATATATTAGATTATTAAGGAGGTATTTAATTGCAAAACCTTCAATAATGGGGATACAAAAATGCCTTGTAAAACACAAAAGCAATGAATTCAATATATTGTAAAATCATTTAAAAAGTTTACAGTTTTTGGTTATTGTATAGTATATTTAAGTTGAATTTCAAAAGAAACGTTCAAAGAATATTCTTCGAAAAAATAATTGTAGATATTACGTCTGTATTATAAGGCAAACAAAGTTGAAAACATACCTTGGAATTAATAAAATATTCTAGCTCTAAGTACTCAGCATTTGGTTTTCATGTTTTTCCCAAATAACACATGTAAGCAAAAGAGCCTATTGTGAGATTCATAAAACTTTTTACCATGAACCACATTTCTAGTGTATACAAATATACCTATTTTGCAAATGTTGCACATTTCAGACTTTCTACTTTTAAGTTTTTATTTAAATTCTAGGTAGTGCACATACAGTGTAATATTAGTCTCAGCTATACAATGTATTTATTCAACACTTCCATTGATCACCTGATGCTCATAACAGGTGCATACCTTAAACCCCATTACCTGTTTAACATATCACCATCCACCTCCCTTTTGGTAACCATCAGTATGTTCTCTATAATTAAGAGTATGTTTCTTGGTTTCTCTCTTTTCCCTTTTACTCATTTGTTTTGTTTCCAAAATTCCACAAATTAGTGAAATCATAATGGTATTTGACTTTCTCTGACTGACATTTTGATTATCATAATACTCTCTAGCTCTATTCATGTCCTGGTAACTGGCAAGATTTTATTCTTTTCTATAGCTGAATAATATTCCATTTTCATATATACTACCTCTTTATCCATTCATCAGTCAGTGGACACTTGTTTGTTTCTGTAAGTTGGCTATTGTGGATAAGGTGGCTATAAATATCAGGATGCATATAATCCTTTGAACTAGTATTTTTTTTATCTTTTGGGTGAATACCTAGTAGTGAAATTGCTTGATTATAGGGTAGTTCTGTTTTTAATATTTTGAGGGACCTCCATACTGTTTTCCAGAGGGAGTGCATCAGTTTGCATTCCCACCAACAGTGCAAGAGGGTTGCCTTTCTCCTCATCCTCACCAATGTCTGTTGTTTTCTGTGTTGATAATTTTAGCCATTCTGACAAATGTGAGGTGATACCTCATTGTAGTTTTTATTCGTATTTCCCTGATGGTCAGTGATGTCAAGCATCTTTCCAAGTGTCTGTTCACCATCTGGATGTCTTCTTTCAAAAAAATGTCTATTTACATCTTCTGCCCATTTTTAATTGAATTATTCATTCTTTGGATGTTGAGTTTGATAAGTTCTTTATAGATTTTGGATACTAACACTTTACCAGGTATGTCATTTGTAACTATCTCCTCTCATTCTGTAGGTTGCTTTTTACTTTTGTTGATTATTTCCTTCACTGTATAGAAACTTTTTTAGTTTGATGTGGTCCCAGTACTTCATTTTTGCTTTTGTTTCCCTTGTCTCAAGACTATACTTTCAGGTATCATTTCTATAGTTTGTTACTGGAGAAGGGACATATCTAGAAAGAAGTTGCTACAGTTGATATCAAAGAGGTTACTGCCTGTGTTTCCTCTAGGATTTTTATGGTTTATGTCACATACTTGGGTCTTGAATAGGTTTTGAATTTATTTTTGTGTATGGTGCAAGAAAGTGGTCCAGTTTCATTCTTTTGCATGTTGCCATCCAGTTTTCCCAACACTATTTGCTGAGAAAATTTTTTCCTATTGGATATATTTTGTGCTTTGTCAAAGATTAATTGACCATATAGTTGTGGGTTCATTAATGGATTTTCTGTTGTTTTCCATTGATCTATGTGTCTGTTTCTATGCTGATACCACACTGTTTTGATTACAATAGCTTTGTAATATAAATTGAAGTCCAGAATTGTGATGTCTCCAGTTTGCTTTTCTTTCTCAAAGTTGCTTTGGCTATTTGAGGTCTTCTGAGGTTCCATACACAAATTTGGGGACTGTTTGTTCTAGCTCTTTGAAAAATGCTGTTGAGATTTTGATAGGGATTGGTTTAAATGTGATGTAGATTGTTTTGGGTAGTATAGACATTTTAACAATATTTGTTTTTCTAAGCCATGAACATGGAATGTTTTTCCATTTCTTTGTGTCCTCTTCAAATTCTTTCATCACTGCTTTTGGTTTTTGAAGTACAGGTTTTACTTTTATTTTAGGAGGGTATTTTTTTTTAGATTTTTTTTATTTAAGCTTTTTTTAAATTTAAACATATAATGTAACCCCACCACCCTTTCCCAACCCCTCTACCCCCCACCCCCCTCAGTTTGTTTTATGATGTTAAGAGTCTCTTTTGGTTTGTCTCCCTCCTGATCCCACCTTGTTTCATTTTTTCTTTTCCTACCACCTTAACCCCCACCCCCATTGCATCTCCACTTCCTCATATCAGGGAGATCATGTGATAGTTGTCTTTCTCCAGTTGACTTATTTCGCTAAGCATAATATGCTCTAGTTCCATCCATGTCATCGCAAATGGTAAGATTTCATTTCTTTTGATGGCTGCATAGTATTCCATTGTATATATATACCACATCTTCTTTATCCATTCATCTGTTGATGGACATCTAGGTTCTAGGAGGGTATTTTTAAAAATTTTTAAATTATTTTATTAACATATAATGTATTATTAGCACCAGGGGTACAGGTCTGTGAATCTCCAGGTTTACACACTTCACAGCACTTACCATAGCACATACTTTCCCCAATGTCCATAACCCAACCACCCTCTCCCTACCCTCCTCCCCACCAGCAACCCTCAACTTGTTTTGTGAGATTAAGAGACTAGGAGGGTATTTTTTTAATTTTATAATTTTTAAATTTCTTTTCAGGCTTTACTTCTTTTGTTAGGTTTATTCCTAGGTATCTTCTTTGTTTGGGTGCAATTGTAAATGGGATAGATTCCTTAATTTCTCTCTCTCCCCTGCTTCTTTATTGGTGTATAGAAATGCAACAGATTTCTGTACACAGATTTTGTATCCTGAGATTTTACTGAATTCATGTATCAGTTCTAGAAACTTTTTGGTGGAGTCATTCAGGTTTTCTATATGGTCTGTCATGTGACCTGCAAACAATGAAAGTTTTACATCTTCAGTGCTGATTTTTCTTTTTGTTTTCTGATTGCTGTGGCTAGGACTTCCAGTACTATATAACAGTGGTGAGAGTGGACATGACACTGATTGCCCACTCTCATATGTTCTGGACCATAGAGGAGAAACTCTATGAGGATATTAGCTGTGGGCTTTTCATATATGGCCTTTATTATGTTCAGGTATGTTCCCTTAGAGGGTTTTTATCATGAATAGATGTCAAATGCTTTTCCTGCATCTACTGAAATGATCATATGATTCTTATCCTTTCCTTTATTAATGTGGCATATCACATTAATTGATTTGCAATTCTTGAACCATTCTTGTAACCCAGGAATTCTTGCAACCCACTTGACTGTGGTGAAAGGTGTTTTTTTTTAATGTATTGTTGAATTCAATTTGCTAGTAATTTATTGAGAATTTTTGCATTCATGTTCATCAGCGATATTAGCCTGTTCTCTTTTTTAGTAGAGTCTTTATCTGGCTTTGATATCAGGGTAATGCTGACCTCATAAAATGAGTTTGGAAGTTTCCCTTTTCTGTTTTTTTTAGAACATTTTGATAAGAATAGGTATTAACTCTTTATTAAATGTTTGGTAGAATTTGTCTCCGAAGTCATTTGTCCTTGGAAATTTGTTGTGATTTTTTTATTATAATTCAATTTCTTCACTGCTTATCAACCTGTTCAAGGTTTCTCTAGTTTCATATTTTTCCTTTCCACACTTTGAACATTTGGTTCTTTATATGTTTATATGAATGCATCCATTTCTTCCAGGTTGTCCAATTTGTTGGCATATAGTTGTTCATAATCTCTTATAATTCTGTGGTGGTGTTATTTCTCCTCTCTCCTTTGTGATTTCGTGTATTTTGGTCCTTTCTTTTTTCTTTTTGATAAGTCTTCCTAGAGTTTTACCAATTTTATTAATTTTTTTCAAAGAATCGGTTCCTGGTTTCATTGATTTCCTCTATCGTTTCTTTTCTTTTTTTCTCTTTCTTTCCTTTTCTTTTTTACTTTTTCTTTCTTTCTTTTTTTTTTTTTTAGTTTCTATACCATTTATTTCTGCTCTAATCATTACTATTTCCCTTCTGCTGGTTTTAGACTTCATTTGTTGTTCTTTTTCTAGCTCCTTTAGGTGTAAGATTGGCAGTTTAATTGAGACTTTTTTCTTACTTCTTCAGGTAGACCTCTATTGCCACATACTTCCCTCTTAGGACTGCTTTTCTTGTATTCTAGAAGTTTTGGACCATTGTATTTTCATCTTCATGTTATCCATGTAATTTCTGATTTCCTCTTTGATTTTATGGTTGCCTGATTCAACATTTAGTAGCATGTTATTTAACCTACATGTATTTGTGGTTCTTCAGAATTTTTTTCTTCTGGTTGACTTTCTAATTTCATAGCATTGTGGTCCAAAAAGATGCCTAGTGTGATCTTAATCTTTTTGTATTTGTTGAGACCTATTTTGTGGCCTAATAAATTATCTACTCTGGAGACTGTTCTATGTGCACTTGAAAAGAATGGGTATTCTGCTGTTTTAGGATGGAATGTTCTGAGTATATCTGTTAAGTCCTATTGGCCCAGTGTATCATTCAAAACCATTATTTCCTTGTGGATTTTCTGTTTAGAGTATATTTCCATTCATATAAATGGGTGGTAAAGTCCCCTACTATTGTAACATTATTATTGATTAGTTTCTTTATGTTTGGTATTGTTTCATATATTTGGATGTTCCTATGTTGGATGAATTAGTATTTATAATTGTTATATCTTCTTGTTGGGTTGTATCCTTTATTATTATATAGCAACCTTATTTTTTTAAGTTTCTTTTCAGTGTTCCAGAATGTGTTGTTTATGCACCACAGCCAGTGTGCCACGCAATATGTGCCCTCCTTAATACCCACCACCAGGCTCACCCAACCTCCCACCCCTCTCCCCTCCAAAACCCTAAGTTGTTTAGTGCCCTCATTTATCTCTTGTTAGAGTCTTTGAAGTCTAGTCTGCCCAATATAAGTATTGTTACTCCAGTTTTCTTTTGACATTCATTCACATTATAAATATTTCTCCTTCCCCTACTTTCAATCTGCCAGTGTCTTTAAATCTAAGATGAGTCTCTTGTAAGCAGCATATAGATGGGTGTTTTTAAAACCCATTCTGGTGGTGCCTGGGTGGCTCAGTGGGTTAAAGCCTTTGCCTTCAGCTCAGGTCATGATCTCAGGGTCCTGGGATCGAGCCTCACATCAGGCTCTCTGCTCAGCAGGGAGCCTGCTTCCCTTCCTCTCTGCCTGCCTCTCTGTCTACTTGTAATCTCTGTCTGTCAAATAAAATCTTAAAAAAAATAAAACCCATTCTGATATCTTGTGACTTCTTATTGGAGTCTTTAGTCTTTAGTCCATTTACATTCAAAGCAATTGTTGTTAGATACTAAATAGTGCCATTGGTATTAAATAGTGCCTTTTTATTACTTGTTTTGTCATTGATTCTGGAAGTTTTGTCTGATCCTTTCCTGTCTTTGTCACTTTTGGTCTCTCTTTTGCATTCCAAGAGTCCTGTTTAATATTTGTTGGTTTAGTGGTCACAAACACCTTAATTTTTTTGTTTCTCTGGGAAACTCTATTTCTCCTTCTATTCTGAATGATTGCATTGCCTGATAGGTATCCTTAGATGCATATTTTCCCTTTCCACACTTTAAATATATCAACCCACTCCCATCTGTCTTGCCGAGTTTCTGTTGGAAAATCTCCAGCTGGCTTTATGTGTTTTCCCTTGTAATTTAAAGAGTTCTTTTGTCTTGCTGCTCTTAAGATATTTTCTTTGTCAGTATACTTTGCAAATTTAATTACAATATGTCTTGGTGTTGGACTGTTTTTGTTGATTTTGTTGGAGATCTTTTTGCTTACTGTATCTGGATGTCTGTTTCTTTCTCCAGATTAGGGAAGTTTTCAGCTATATTTTCATCAAATAAATTTTCTGCCCCCTTTTCTATCTCTTCTTCATCATGGACTCCTATAGTATGAATGTTACTGTGTCAATGGAGTCACTGAATACCCTAAGTCTATTCACATCTTGCATAACACTTCTTCTTCTCCTTTGTTGAGCTTATTACTTTCTCTTCTAAGTCACTAGTTTGTCCCTTGGCCTCTTCCATCCTGTTGTTCTTTGCCTCAAGTCTGTATCCAATATCATCTATTGCACTCTTCATCTCCAATAGATTCTCTTTTAACTCTTTGATCTCTGTGGTAAGGGCCCCCAGTGAAGTCTTTCATTCTTTTCTCAAACCCAGTGAGCATCCTTAATGATTGTTGCTTTAAATTCTCTATCAGGCATGTTACTTATACTTGTTTTAGTTAGATCTCTGGCCGTATTCTTGTCTTATTCTTTCATCTGGGATACATTTATCTGTCTTAGAAGCTTGTCTAAGTTTCCATTGTCTTCTCTGTGTTAGAAAACCCAGTTATGTCTCCTGCTCTTGAAAGTAATGGTCTTATGAAAAAGAGGTCATGTAGTGGTCAGGGCCTGGTGCTTCAGGGAGTATCACTGGTGTATGCTGCATGTGCTCTGATATTGTATTCTGGCTGGTTGGTCCTTTAGGTCAGTCATCTGCAGAGGCTTTCCTTGTCTGGTATGTGCAGTGTTTGGTTCCTGGCCTGAATGTGCTGAGTTTCAGCTAGGTGTTCTCTGCTTGTGAGATGAGACTTTTTACCACCTCCACCAGAACTGAAGCCCTGCAGAGCTCTCTGGTCTGTAGACATGAAGTGGGAAGGAGTTTTTGTTGCTCTTTTGGGGGAGGGGCCTACCACACTGGTATTGAGGGAAGTTTGACTGAAAAGGACAGCCCCACCAGAGTACAGGGGTTAGGAATTGGTGTATGCAAGTTGAGCAGCCATAGCAGAACTATGTTGCTTCCCACAGTTTGCTCTGTGTTTATGCTGAGGGCAGCGGATGGAAATGGTGTCAGCCCAATCCTTTGTTCCTGGAGAGGTATCTCTGTGAGTGGTGCCTCTCAGAGAGGCACTATGAGAAGAGCTAATAATCTCCCCAGTGTGTTCCCCAGGTGTTCTTTAGGTCACTGTTTCCAATCTGTGTACTCATGGGTTGTTTGTCTGCTTTCCCTCCAGGAACACTGTAGTGCCTTCTGGTCTCTAACCCAGCCAAGCCTGCTGACCTTTAAAACTCCAGACTATAAGCTCTGGTGGTTTCAAGAACTCATGAAATTTGGCCAATATTTTACAAACCAGTAGCTTGGGGGAAACATTCTCCTTGTGTAAGTGCTCCTTTCTCGCTCTCATCCTTCTCCACATCCATGGCTCCCTCCCCTCCACAACAGCTGCAATCCATTTCTCCCCTAAACCACATCTATGCACTTCCTATCTTCTCCAAATGGCCCTTGTCTCCCTTTTGTTGTGGAGGTTATTCTGTCAAGCTCCAGGCATATTTCTGGGGTTTTTAGGATGACTTGATAATTACCTAGTTGTGTTTGTAGAACAATATGAGGCTAGGGTCCTATTCCTCTGCCATCTTCCTCTACCTCCTCCACAGTCTTGAATCTGAATTTTCCCCTGCAACTTGATGCTTTTGAGTTTTGAAACTCTATATTTGATTTTTTCTGAACTTACTTTCTGCTCTGGTTGGTAAAAGCAGTGAGGAGGCATGGACCTTCTTCATTTACCTCAGATGATTCAGATAAAGGCAGATTTTCAGGGTTATTTCTCGTTCCTACTTTTCCTCTTCACCAGCATCCTGGTACTTCAAGAGACTCCTTCATGGCTTCAGCTCTTCTAAACTCTTTCTTATTTATTGATGGCATCAGCAGTTCTTTCACTGATATTATTCATCTTCCTTTGGGGGGCTTTAAAATTGGCTTTGGGAGAGAGAGTGATATTCACCATTCACATTAACTGAAACTTTTTAAATGTCAGTGGGTGCTTATTGTTTTTCAGACCTGGTATACAGTTGATACAGATATTCTTTCCTTTATGCTTGCTGCTTTCTTTCTTCTCATTAAATTTGTAAGTGATATTTTTTTCTTGTACTTATTTGGACACAAAATTTATATTGATCAGAATGAGAAAAATATATGTATGGTACAGGATTATGTTCACCTAAGCTAATGTCGTCATCCAATGATCCTGACCCAAATTTGTAACCTCAATTTGAGAACCACCCTGAATGAGAAAGTCAGTTATTTTAGGTAATGTTTACATACATTTTCTTTGTCTTCCTTCAAAAAGATTTCAACTTTTTCTTCATTTGTAAATACACTGAGTACTTTTGTAAA
The DNA here is from genome assembly GCA_003697995.1 of Taxidea taxus jeffersonii. Lineage (NCBI taxonomy): Eukaryota > Metazoa > Chordata > Mammalia > Carnivora > Mustelidae > Taxidea > Taxidea taxus. The sequence continues at coordinate 49,727 of ML099668.1, forward strand.
ACTCATCCATCAAATCTTCCTCTTTCTCTAATTATTCAAGAAGCCACAGTTTTGTACCTGTTGACAAACTGCCATTGATTATCCTTGCTGCTTAATATGTTTCAAAATCATGTATTTGATGGGGAGAGTGGAGCACTGTGAAGGAGACTAGTAATCAATTTTTTCTAACTTCTGTGTCACTTTTAGTTTTTTGTTTGTTTGTTTGTTTGTTTGTTTTTAAAGCTTCATCTGATGGTTGCTCATTCCATTCTTTCATTACTTTTAGGTTTTAATTTTTTGTTCTTTTTTTTTTAAGTTTATGCTTTTTTTGAAATCGAGCTTTTGCTTAGCACTTTTTTTCCCATTCTTGGTAGTAAATCAAACCTGTAGCCTACTTTGTAGAGCACAGGTTACTTCACTAGCACAGACACATCTTCCTGCCAAGAAGAAAAAAGGACCAAATGGTACCTACCATAGCATTGTAAAGATAATCTAAATGCTGGATTTTTGTTTTGTTTTGTTTTTGTTTTTGTTTTTGAGTGACATCAAAGTTACCTAATAGGGCATTTTGCCAAAATTGAATTCTTTCTAAGGTTTTGAGGGATTTGCTTTCCAGTCTTTGCATACTAACTTCACCGGGAAGGCAACAGAGACACCAACAACAGCTCATGGGAACAATAGGCTGATGGTAGTGGGTAGTGGGTACTGCAGCTAAAAGTCCAGATTCAAAAATGACAACCAGGTGGAATTCTGGGTCATCCATAACAGGATGAGGTTGAGAGGAGTGGCAGGAATGCAAGGTTCAAGAGGGATGGCAGGGACAGGGAAGGGTCAGGGGAAGAGGGGGACAAGTTCTGTAGCTGAGGCTCCAGCTTCCACATCCTTGGCAGTGATGGACATCTTCACTGGTCAACTAGGTTTCCATAAAAAAGACTGAGGAAAGAGGACAGGGTGAGGATTCTGGGCCACCAGGTGGCACCCGGGACAATGATGTTCACTAACTAAAGCTTTCTAGGACATGGTTTGGCATATTCCAATCACCCAAAACCTATGGCTTCACTCAGTGCAATACTGAAAATGAGCTTAGGTGCTTTCGTATATGTTGCTAGCTGTCAAAACTAATACTGGCAATAAAATTGCAAGTGTACCACTGTCACCATCAACAGCAACACTGGTCACTGCACACTCAGGAAGGAGCTTTTCAAAAGAGGGAGTGACAAATGTGCATTTAAAACTTAGCACTCAGTTATTCACCCTCCTTTCTACCATTTTGCCCCATAAACCCAGCTTCACTTTCCTCTAAGATCATAAAGACAGCAAGCAGATGGCCATTCCAATTTAAGGTGAAGAACCTGAAGACCAAATAAATATTGGGATAGCCCCTTTAATTGCACTTTGCAGACATTGTGGAGGTTCTCTTTCTTTTCTAACATCTTAATTTTATTTTATTTTATTTTTTCCAGTGTTCCAAGATTCATTGTTTATACACCACATCCAGTGTTCCATGCAATACGTGCCCTCCTTAATACCCATCACCAGGCTCACCCATCCCCCCAACCCCTCCCCTCCAAAACACTCAGTTTGTTTCTCCGAGTGCACAGTCTTTCATGGTTTGTCTCCCTCTATGATTTCCCCCAACTCACAACTCCCCCCACCCCCAGCTCCCCTCCAAAACCCTCAGTTTGTTTCCCAGAGTCCACAGTCTCTCATGGTTCATATTCTCCCCCCATTTCCCCCAACTCACTTCTTCTTTATCCATTCATCTGTTGAAAGTTGTCTTGGCTCTTTCCACAGATTGGTGACTGTGGCCATTGCTGCCATGAACTTTGGGGTACATACGGCCCTTCTTATGATGACATCTATATCATTGGGGTAAATACCCAGTAGTGCAATTGCAGGGTCATATGGTAGCTCTATTTTTAGTTTTTGTGGAATCTCAACACTGTTTTCCAAAGTTTGTTTTTTACCAATCAAAGTTTTGTGACAATCCTGCATTGAGCTAGTCTATTTGGGCCATTTTTCCAATAACATTTGTTCACTTCCAAGTCTTTAAATATTTCAAACATTTTCATTATTATTATATTTGGTATGGTGATCAGTGGTCTTTGATGTTACTAGTTACTATTATAATTGTTTTGGGCTGTGATGGAACTACCCATATATGATGGTGAACTTAAACTCTAAATCATGTGTTTGTTTTGACTGCTCCACCAAAGGTTGTCCCTCACCTCTCCTTGGACTTCTCTACTCCCTGAGACAAAAAAATATTAAAATTAGACCAATTAACCTACAGTAGTTTCTAAGTGTTCAAGTGAAAGGAAGAGTAGTATATCTTTTACTTTAAATCAAAGTTAGAAGTGATTAAGTTTTGCAAAGAAAGCATGTCAAAAGCCAAGGTAGGCAAAAAGTTAGGCCTTTTGTGCCACATAGTTAACCAAGTTGTGAATGCAAAGGAAAAGTTCTTGAAGGAAATGAAAAGTGCTACTCCTATGAACACATGAATGATAAGAAAATGAAAGAGCCTTATTACTGATATGGAGAAAGTTTTAGTGGTCTGGAGAGAGTATCAAACCAACCACAAGTTTGTTTGTTTTTGTTAAGTCAAAGCCTAATCCAGAGCAAGGCCCTAACTCTCTTCAACTCTGTCATGGCTGAGAGAGGTGAGGAAACTGCAGAAGAAAAGTCTGAAGCCAATAAAGGTTGATTCATGAGGTTTAAAGAAAGAAGGCATATCCATAACATAAAAGTAAAAAGTGAAACAGCAAATGCTGATGAAGAAACTGCAGCAAGTGTGATGCCTAGGTGGCTCAGTCGGTTAAGCAGCTGTCTTCAGCTCAGGTCATGATCAAGTCCCACGTCGGGTTCCTTGCTCAGCGGGAAGCCTGCTTCTCTCTCTCTCTGCCTCTACCTGCCACTCTGCCTGCTTGTGTGTTCTCTCTCTCTCTCTCTCTCTCTCTGAAACATAAATAAATAAATAAATAAATAAGATCTTAAAAAAAAACTAACTGCAGCAAGTTATGCAGAAAATTTAGCCAAGATAATGAAGGTGGCTACATTAAAGATTTTCAATGAAAACAAAGCAGTATTCTAGTGGAAGAGATGCCATCTAGAATGTTTATAGCTAGATGTCTAACTTCAAAACGTCAAAGGACAGGCTGAATCTCTTGTTAGAGGTTAATGCAGCTGATAGCATTAAATTGAAGCCAGTGTTCATGTACCATTCTGAAAATGCTAGGGCCCTTAAGAATCATGCTAAATCTACTCTGCCTGCACTCTATAAATAGAACAACAAAACCTGGATGGAAGCACATCTGTTAACAGCATTGTTTGCTTAATATTTAAGCCCACTGTTGAGACCTACTATTCAGAAAAAAAAGATTAAGGTTAAAATCAAAATGTTACTGCTCACTGACATTGGGTGACTTGGTCACCCAAAAGCTCTGATGGAGATGTACAATGAGATTAATTCTATTTCCATGCTTACTAACATTCATTCTACAGCCTATTGATCAAGGAGTAATTCTGACTTTCAAGTCTTATTATTCTAATAATTATATTTCATGGGGTGCCTGGGTGGTTTAGTTGATTGAATGTCTGACTTTTTATTTCAGATCAGGTCATGATCTCAGGTTTGTAAGATCAAGCCCTGCATCAGGCTCCACAGTCACCTGGGAGTCTGCTTCTCTCCTTCTGTACCTTCCCTTGTTTGTGGTGTCTCTCTCTCTCTCTCTCAAATAAATAGATCTAAAAAAAAAAAAAGAAATACATTTTGTAAGGCTATTGCTGCCATAGTGATTCTTCTGATGGATCTGGGCAAAGTAAATCAAAAGCATTCTAGAAAAGATTTACCATTTTAGATGACTTTAAGAACAACTATAACTCATGGGGAGAGGTCCAAACATCAACATGAACAGGAGTTTGGAAGAAGTTTATTCCAACCCTCACAGATGACTTTGAAGGGCTCAAGACTTCAGTGGAAGAAGTAATCACAGATGTGGTAAAAATAGTAAGAGAACTAGAATTAGAAGTGGACCCTAAAGATGTAACTTAATTCTGCAATTTCATGATAAAAATTAATGGGTGAGGAGTTATTTTTTACGGATAAGCTAAGAAAGTGGTTTATCAAGATGGAATCTACTTCTGGTGAAGATTCCATGAAGATTGTTGAAATAACAGTAAGGGATTTAGAGTATCACATAAATTTAGTTGATAAAGCAGTGGCAGGGTTTGAGAAAATGGATTAAAATTTTGAAAGAAGTTTTACTATGTACAGAATATTATCAAGTAGTATCACATATGACAGAGAAATTGTTCATGAAAGGAAGAGTCAATTGATGTGGCAAACTTCATTGTCTTATTTTAAGAAATTGTCACAGCTACCCCAACCTTCAACAACTGCCAGCATGGAGGCAAATTCCTCCATCAACAAAAGTATTATGACTTGCCGAAAGCTCAGATGATAACAATTTCTAGCAATAAAATATTTTTCAATATTCCTTTGGCTATTCGAGGTCTTTTCTGGTTCCATATAAATTTTAGGATTATTTGCTCCATTTCTTTGAAAAAATTGGATGGGATTTAAAGATTTTATTTATTTATTTGACAGACAGAGATCACAAGTAGGCAGAGAGGCATGCAGAGAGAGGGGAAGGGGGAAGCAGTCTCCCTGCTGAGCAGAGAGCCCGATGTGGGGCTCGATCCCAGGACTCTGAGATCATGACCTGAGCTGAAGGCAGAGGCTTAAACCACTGAGCCACCCCGGTGCCCCAGCAATAAAATATTTTAATTAAGGTATGTACATTGTTTTTTAGACATAATGCTTTTGAATACTTAATAGACTACAGGGTAGTGTAAACATAATTTCTGCATGCACTGGGAAACCAAAAATTCATTTAACTCACCTTATTGCAATATGTATTTTGCTATGGTAGTCTTAAACCAAGCCTGCAGTATTTCCAATATATGCTTGTAGAAAAGCCCTTACTAGGTTCACTTCAACTCTTGCTTCTTCAGCTACTTGCTAAGTATTTAGGGGTAAAGTGCCACAATGCAACTTGCTCAAAAATTAATGAGCTTCATTAAGGTACTTCCTTATTTTTATATTTTAATTTCTATTTATTTTTATTAAATTACATATATGAAGATATATTGTATTAGGGACAATCTTTTGGGACTTATATATATTTTTTAAATTCTGGAATTCTGCCATTTGAACAGTAAGTAAGCATATATCATACAAAATTTCAGATGACCTGGACAGGCATATTAATGAAAAATTAGTCTTCCCTAGTTTGGTAGTAATATTTCTGAAATTTCTTTATTTATTCTTTCTGTTAAAATACTTTTTTTAGAGAAAGGTAAAATCATGACTCTCAAGCAAATATGAAACTGAGTACGTGCTAAAGATTTTAGTTTAGTAAATCATGCAATGAGGAAACATGACAGATGTTATAATATGTATATAGTCTGTTCAAGGAAAAGTCAAAACAGCAGAGATTTATATGAATTAATGAAAACTTGAAATGAATTGCAAAAATAGGCAAAAGTGGTTTCCAACTGGGGAAGGAAACTAAATCTGAACCTGAAAGTATTCTCTAATATCTCTTTCTTCAGTTACACTGTTAGTGTCTAGAAATGCAAATGATTTCTGTGCATTGATTTACAACTGCTTTAAAAACCACAAGATACCTAGGGATACTGACTTTTCCAAGCAAGTTTTATAAACAGTCAAGAAACAAGTAATTTAAATTTTATACAATTTTTTTCTGAGAAAGAAAAATTAAGAAACACTACTTAACACATTTATGAAGATATCCTAATCAAGACATCAAAACCAAACAAAGGTACCATAAGTTATACACAAAAGTGTGTCATAAACATAGATTAAAATATTAAGTAAAGTGGTGACAGACTTAATCCTGCAGTGAATAAGAAAGTAGCACAGAATGACCAACATGGGTCAATCAAAGGAAGACAAGGTTGATCTAACACTAAGCAATCTATTAATATAATTTGCCACATTAACCAACTAAGGGAGAAAAACTATAGGATCATCTTTTTTGTGTGTTCTGTTGGATTTTGTTTACTAATGTGTTGTTGAAGATTTATGTGTCAATGTTCATCAAGATGATTAATTGTAATTTTTTGTGGTATCTTTGTCTGGCTACAGTATTAGGGTAATATTGGCCTCATAGAATGAATATTGAAGGTTTCCCTCTTCTGCAATTTTTGGAAGAGTTTGAAGAAGACTGGTGTTCATTTCTCTTTACATGTTTGTTAGTATTCATCAGTAAAGCCATATGGATCTGGGCTTTTCTTTGTTGGGAGGTTAAATTACTGATTGAATCTCATTAGTTATGTATTTTTATATTTTCTACTTCATGATTCACTCTAGGTAAGTTTCATGTTGGTACAGCCACTTTGGAAAACAGTGTGGAGGTTCTTCAAAAAATTAAAAACAGAGCTACCCTATGACCGAACAATTGCACTACTGGGTATTTACCCCGAAGATACAGATGTAGTGAAAAGAAGGGCCATATGCACCCCAATGTCCATAGCAACAATGTCCACAATAACCAAACTGTGGAAAAAGCTGAGATGCCCTTCAACAGACAAATGGAAAAAGAAGATGTGGTGCATGTACACAATGGAATATTACTCAGTCATCAGAAATGATGAATACCCAATGTTTGCATCAACATGGATGGGACTGGAGGAGTTATAGGGCTATGGAAGGGAGGGGTTGGGGGGTGGGTGAGCCTGGTAATGGATATTAAGGAGGGCATGGGTCAATTTCTGTTCAGGGTTTTCTGTTCTTTTCCATCGATCTATGTGTCTGTTTTCATGCCAATACCATGCTATCTTGATGACTATAGCTTTGTAATATATCTTGAAGTTAGGCATTGTGGTGCCCCAAGCTTTGGTTTTCTTTTCAACAACCCCCTGACAATTTGGGGTCTTTTCTGGTCCCATACAAATTTTAGGATTGTTTGCTCCAGCTCTATGAAAAATAACAATGGTATTTTGATAAAAATGGCATTGAAAGTGTAGATTGTTCTGGGCAACATAGACATTTTCATAATTTTATTCTTCCAATCCATGAGCATGGAATCTTTTTTTCATCTCTTTGTGTCTTCCTCAATTTCTTTCATAAGTGTTCTGTGGTTTCTAGAGTATAGATCCTTTACCTCTTTGGTTAGGTTCATTCCTAGGTATCTTATGGTTTTTGGAGCTGTTGTAAATGGAATTGATTCTATAATATCACTTTCTTCAGTTATACTATTAGTGTCTAGAAATGCAACTGGTTAGGTTCATTCCTAGGTACCTTATGGTGTTTGGAGCTGTTGTAAATGGAATTGATTCTATAATATCACTTTCTTCAGTTATACTATTAGTCTCTAGAAATGCAACTGATTTCTGTGCATTAATTTTGTATCCTGCCATGTTGCTGAATTGCTGTATGAGTTCTAATAACTTGGAGGTGGAGTCTTTGGGGTTTTCCACATAAAGTATCATGTCGTCTGAGAAGAGAGAGAGTTTGTCTTTGCCAATTTGAATGACTTTTGCTTCTTTTTGTTGTCTGATTGTTGAGGTTGGGACTTCTGGTACTATGTTGAACAATAATGGTGAGAGTGGGCATCCTTGTCGTGTTTCTGACTTTAAGGGGAAAATATATCTTTTCCCCCCTTTAGAATGATATTCACTATGGGCTTTCCATAGATGTTTTTTATGATATTAAGGCATCCTTGTATTTTGAAGAGTTTTAATCGGGAAAGGATGTATTTTGTCAAATTCTTTCTCTGCATCAATTGAGAGGATCATATGGTTCTTGTCTTTTTTTACAATAAAATATGCTCTATTACATTGATTGATTTGTGAATGTTGAATCACCTTTGCATCCCTGGAGTAAATTCCACCTGGTATTGATGGATAATCCTTTTAATGTACTATTGGATCATATTGGCTAGTATCTTAATGAGTATTTTGTCATCCATGTTCATCAGGGATATTTGTAATTCTTTATGATGGGGTCTTTGTCAGGTTTTGGAATCAGGGTAATTCTAGCCTCATAAAATGAGTTTTATGTGTCTATTTTTTGAAACAGCTTCAGTAGGAGAGGTATTATTTTTCCTTTAAATGTTTGGTAGAATTCCCCTGGGAAGTCATCTGTTCTAGGACTCTTGTTTTTAGGGAGGTTTTTGATGACTTCCTCAATTTCTTTGCTGGTTATTGGCCTGTTCAGATTGTCTATTTCTTCCTGTTTCAGTCTTGGTAGTTTATAAGTTTCCAGGAAGGCATACATTTCTTCCAGATTGCTTAATTTGTTGGCATATAGCTGCTGGTAATAATTGCTAATAATTGTTTCTGTTTCCTTGGTGTAGTCATGATCCTTCCCTTTTCATTCATGATTTTATTAATTTGGGTCCTTTCACTTTTCTTTTGAATAAGTCTGGCCAGCAGTTTATTGATCTTATTAATTCTTTCAAAGAACCAGCTTCTAGTTTTGTTGACCTGTTAATTGCTGTTATTTTTCTCTCTTGTTTCTAAAACTTTATATTAAAAGCATTCTTCTACATCCATAATATTTCATACTAATTTTTAAATTTTAAAACATTCTGTATTCTGAAAACCATACAACGCTGATGAAAGAAATTAAAAGTGACACAAAGAAATGGAGAGATATTACATTTTCATGGATTGGAAGATCAAATATTGTTTAAATGTCCATACTACCCAAAACAACTTACACATTTAATACAATCCCTATCAAAATAACATTAGCATTTTTCATAGAACTAGAAAAATACTAAAATTAGCGTGAAACAAAAAAGAAAAAAAACAAATATTCAATGAAATCTTGAGAAAAAGAAACAAACGTGGAGGCAATAAAATTATAGACATCAAGTTATATTGCAAAGCTGTAGTAATCAAATCAGTATGGTACTGGCACAAAAATAGACTTATAAATGAATATAAAAGAACAGAAAACCCAGAAATGAATCCACAAGTATATGGTCAATTACTCCTCAACAAAGTAGGAAACAATTTACAATGGGAAAAAGTCTCTTCAATAAATGGTGTTGGGAAAACTGGATAGCAAGGAGTACATGTATTACATGGAGCACTGGGTGTGGTACATAAACAATGAATCTTGGAACACTAAACAAATAAAATAAAAAAAAAGAAAATCATGACACTGTAAAAAAAGAAAATAATGATACTGGACCACTTTCTTACACCATACAAAAAATAAGTTCATATTGTATTAAAGACCCAAATGTGAGACCTGAAACCATAAAGATCCTAGAATAGAACACAGGAAATACCCTTTTTGAGATTTGCCATAGCAACATCTTTCTATATATTTTTCCTGAAGTAAGAGAAAAAAAGCAAAAATAAAGTAATGAGAATTCATCAAAATGAAAGCTTCTGCACGGCAAAGGAAACAAATCAAAAACTAAAAGGCAACCTATGGAATGGGAGAAGGTATCTCAAACGAAATATCTGATAAGGAGCTAATATCCAAAATATATAAAAAGCTTATAAAACTTAACATCCAGAAAGTGAATAATCCAATTAAAAATGGGCAGAAGATATGAATAGACATTTTTCCAAAGAGGATATCCAGATGGCCAATAGATACATGAAAAGATGCTCAACATCAAAAGTACAATGAGATATTACCTTACACCTGTCAGAATGGCTAAAATCAGCAACACAAGAAATAACACATTTTGGCAAAGATTTGGAGTAAGGGGGACACTCTTACACTGTTTTGGGAAATGAAAATTGATACAGCCACTGTGGAAAACAACATGGAGTTTCCTTAAAATGTTAAAAAAAAGTACTACCCTATAATAAACAATTACATTGCTGGGTATTTACCTAAATGATACAAATATACTAATCAGAAGGGATATATACTCCCCAATGTTTATGGCAACATTATCAATTGTTGAATTATGGAAAGAACCCAAATGTATGTCAGTTGATGAATGGTAAGGAAGAAATGGTATATATGTAATGGAATATTATCCATAAAAAACCTGAAATCTTTCCATTTGCAATTATGTAGATGGAGCTAGAGAGTATGATGCTAAGTGAAATGTCAGTCAGAGAAAGACAAATACCATATGATTTCACTCATACTTGGGATTTAAGAAACAAAGCAAATGAACATTGCCTGGAGTGGAGAAGAGAGGGAAACCAAGAAACAGACTTGTAACTCTAGAGAACAAACTAATGACATATCTGATAAAGGGTTAGTACTCAAAATATAAAAAGAACTTATGCAATTGAAGAGCCAAAAATAAAATAATCCAGTTTGAAAATGTGCAGACAACATGAATAAACATTTCTTATTATATGCAATATATATAGTTTATATATATTTATATATGTTTATTACATGTAATATACAAATAACATTATATAT
>ML099668.1:60240-73772 GCA_003697995.1 Taxidea taxus jeffersonii
TTCATCCATCAGTTGAAGGAAATTTGGGCTCTATCCATATTTAAGCTATTGTGTATACTGTTGTTATAAATATTGGGTTGACTATTCACTTTTAATCACTATTTTTGTATCCTCTGGATAAATACCTAGTAGTACAATTGCTGGGTCATAAGGTAATTCTATTTTTAACATTTTGAGGAACCTCCATATTGTTTCCAGAGTCGTTGCACTTGTTTGCATACCCACCAACCATATAAGAGGGTTCCCCTTTCTCCAGATGTTCACCAACATCTTGTTTCCTGAGTTGTTAATTTTAACCATTCTGACCAATGTGAAGTACTATTTCATTATGGTTTTGATTTGTATTTCCCTGATGATAAGTAATGTTGAGAATTTTTTCATATGTCTTTTACCTATTTCTATGTCTTCTTTTGTTTATGTCTTCTGCCATTTCTTAACTGGATTTTTTTTAATTTAGGGAGAACTGAATTTGTTACATTATTTATAGATATTGCATACTAGCCCTTTGTCCATACATCATTTGCAAATATCTTCTCCTATTCCCTTGGCTGCCTTTTAGTTTTATTGATAATTTCCTTTGCTGTGCAGAAGCTTTTTATCTTCATGAAGTCCTTATAGTTCATTTTTGCTTTTATTTCTCTTGTCTCTGAAGAAAGGGCTAGTAAGAAGTTGTTGTGGCTGAGGTCAAAGATTTTGCTGCCTGTGTTCTCCTCTGGGATTTTGATGGATTCCTGCCTCACGTTGAGGTCTTTCATCTATTTTAAATTTACTTTTCTGTATGGTCTAGGAAAGCAGTTCAGCTTCATTCTATTGCATGTGGCTGTCCAATTTTCCCCACATCATTTGTTGAAGAGACTGTCATTTTTCCATTGGATAGTCTTTCCTGCTTAATCAAAGATTAGTTGACCATAGAGTTGAGGGTCCATTCCTTGGTTCTCTATTCTGTTCCATTGATCTGTGTGTCTGTTTTTGTGTCAGCACCATATTGTCTTACTGATTAACAGCATTGTAATATAGTTTGAAGTCTGAACATTTTTTTAACTTTTTAAAAATGATTTTATTTATTTGACACAGAGAGAGACACAGTGAGAGAGGGAACACAAGCAAGGGGAGTGGGAGAGGAGGAAGCAGGCTTCCCACGGAGCATGGAGCCCAACGCGGGGCTCAATCCTAGGACCATGGGATCATGACCTGAACCAAAAGCAGACACTTAATGCCTGAGCCACCCAGGCACTTCTGAAGTCTGAAATTCTGAGGCATCCTGCTTTGGTTTTCTTTTACAACATTCCCTTGGCAACTTGGAGTCTTTTCTGGTTCCATACAAATTTCAGCATTGTTTGTTCTAGCTCTGTGAAAAATGTTCATGATATTTTTATAGGGATTGCACTGAATGTGTAGATTGCTTTGGGTAGTATAGACATTTTAACAATTTATGTTCTAACATTCCATGAGTATGGCATGTTTTTCCGTTTATTTGTGTGTTCCTCGAGTTATTTAATAACTGTTTCATAGATCTGTTACCTCTTTGGTTAGGTTTATTCCTAGGTATATTATGATTGTTGGTGTCATTGTAAATGGGACCAATTTCTTGATTTCCCTTTTTGCTATTTCATTATTGATGTATAGCAATGTAACAGAGTTATGTGCATTCATTTTATATCCTGCAACTTCCCTGAATTCCTTTATCAGTTCTAGTAACTTTTTGGTGGAGTCTTTAGTGTTTTCTACATAGAACATCATGTGGCCTGCAAAGAGTAAAAGTTTGATATCTTCCTTGCCAAACTGGATATCTTCTATTTCTCTTTGTTTTCTGATTGCTGAGGTTAGGACTTCCAATATTATGTTGAATAGTGGCAACAGTGGATATCCCTGTCTTGTTCATGACCTTAAGGGAAAAGCTCTCAATTTTTCCCCATTGGGGATGATATTAACTAGGAGTCTTTTGTATATGGTCTTTACGATGTTGAGATATATTTCTTCTATCCATACTTTTTAAGGGTTTTTATTAAGAAAGGATGCTATATTTTGTCAAAAGCTTCTTCTGCATCTATTGTTATCATATAGTCATTATCCTTTAATTTTATTAATGTGCTGAATCATGTATTGATTTGATGATATTGAACAACCCCTGCAGCCCAGGAATAAATCCCATTTGGTCATGGTGAATGATCCTTTTAATGTATTGTTGGAATTCCAGTAGGTAGTATCTTGGTGAGAATTTTTGCACCCATGTTCACCAGGGATATTGGTCTGAAATTTTCCTTTTAGTGTTCTGTTCTCAGTTTGCAATCAAGGTAATGATGGCCTCATAGAAAGAATTGGGAACTTTACTTTCCATTTCTATTTTTTGGGACAGTTTCAGAGAAATAAGTATTAGCTTAAGTTCAAGGCCTGGACTCCTGTTTGTTCAGAGATTTTTGATTACTGATTCAATTTCCTTGCTGCTTATGGGTCTGCTCAGATTTTCTATCTCTTCTTCATTCGGCTTGGGTAGTTATTATGGTTCTAGGAATTTATACATTTCTTCCAGTTTGCCTAATTTGTTGGCATATTATTGCTTATAATATTCTCTTACATTTGTTTATATTTATATGGTGTTGGTTGTGATCTCTCCCCTTCCATTCATGATTTCATTTTGGCCCTTTCTATTTTCTTTTTGATAAGTCTGGCTAGGGGGTTATCCGTTTTGTTAATTCTTTCAAACAATCAGCTCCTAGTTTTATTGATCTGTTCTAGTGTTTCTTTGATTTCTACATCATTAACTTCTGCTCTAATCTTTATTATTTCTTTTCTCCTGCTCAATTTAGGCTTTATTTGCTGTTCTTTTTCCAGCTCCTTTAGGTATGTGGTTAGGTTGTATATTTGAGACTTTTCTTGCATCTTGAGGAAGACCTGTATTGCTCTGTACTTCCCTCTTAGGACTGCCTTTGCTGCGTCCCAAGTTTTGGACCATCATGATTTCATTTTCATTTTCTGTATATATTCTTAATTTTTCTTTAATTTCCTGGTTGACCCATTCATTCTTCAGTAGGATGTTCTTTAATCTCTATGTATTGAGGTCATTCCACATTTTTTCTTGTGATTGATTTCAGGTTTCATAGAATTGTGGTATGCAAATATGCATAGTATGAACCCAATCTTTTTGTACTTGTTGAAACCCGATTTGTGATGCAGTATGTGATCCATTCTGAAGAATGTTACATGTGCACTCAAGAATGTGTATTCTGCTGCTTTAGGATGAAATGCTCTGAATATATCTATTATGTCCATCAAGTGTAGTGTGTAATGCAGAGCCCTTGTTCCCTTGTTGATATTTTGCTTAAATGATCTGTCCATTGCTGCGAGTGGAGTGTTAAAGTCCCTTACTATTATTTTATTATTACCAATGAGTTTCTTTAAGTTGGTTATTAATTGATTTATATATTTGGTTCATCCAGTATTATGGGCATAAATATTTACAATTGTAAGATCTTGTTGGAGACACCACTTTATTATGTTATATTGTCCTCCATCTCTTATTAATGTCTTTGTTTTTTTTAAAGATTTTATTTATTTGACAGAGAGAGAGATCACAAGTAGGCAGAGAGGCAGGCAGAGAGAGAGAGAGGGAAGCAGGCTCCCCACTGAGCAGAGAGCCCGATGCGGGGCTCAATCCCAGGACTTTGAGATCATGACCAGAGCCGAAGGCAGCGGCTTAACCCACTGAGCCACCCAGGCGCCCCAATGTCTTTGGTTTAAAATCTAATTTGTCTGATATACAAATCTACTACAGCTTTCTTTCAGTGTCCATTTACATACTAAATGGCTCTCCACCGCTTTGCTTTCAATCTGGAGGTGTCTTTGGATCTAAAATAAGTCTCTTGTAATCAGCATATTGATAGGTCTTGTTTTTTTTAATCCATTCTGATACCCTATGCCTTTGATTAAAACATTGAATCCATTTACATTCAAAGTAATTATTGAAAATAAGAATTTAGTGTCATTGTAATACCTATAAAGTCGCTGTTCCTATAGATTTTCTCTGTTCCTTTCTGGTCTTTTTAACTTTTGGTATCTCTTTCCAATCAAAGGGTCACCTTTAGTATGTCTTGTAAGGGCTGGTTTAGCATTCACAGCTTCCTTTAGTTTTTATTTGTCTTAGAAGCTCTTTATCTCTCCTTCTATTCTGAATGTCATCCTTTCTGGATAAAGTATTCTTGGAGGCATATTGTTCCCATTCAGCACATTGAATATGTCCTGTCCCTGTCTTCTGACCTGCCAAGTTTCAGTGGATTGGTTTGCTGTCAGTCTTATGTGACTAACCTTGTAGTTTAAGGACTTTTGCTTCCTAACTGCTTCCAGAATTCTCTCCTTATCTTTTTGTTTTGCAAGCTCACGATGATATGTCATGGTGTTGACCTGTTTTTGTTGATTTTGAGGAGAGTTCTCTGTTCCTCTTGGATTGAATGTTTTCTTCCACAGGATAGGGACCTTCTAAGCTAAAATTATTCAAATAAACCTGTCCTCTCTTCCCACTCTTCTTCAGGAACTCTTTTGATAGAGATATTATTTTGCATTATGAAATTACTGAGTTCCCTAAGACTTCCTTTGTGATCTAAAGTTTTCTTTCCCTCTTGCTTTCAGCTTATTTTCCATAATTTTGTCTTCTATATGAAATATTCTGTACTCTGCTTCTTCAGTCCTTGTTGAGATTATATCTGGTCTGTTTTAGATCTCAATTATAGTATTTTCTTTTTAATTTCATCCTGACTAGTTTTTAAGTCTTTTATCTTTGCAGCAAAGATTTCTTTGGTGTCTTCTATTTTTTTTAAGCCCAGGTATTAGATTTATGACTGTTGATTTAAATTATTTTTCAGATAGATTGCTTATAACTGTTTTGAGAAAGTCTCTGGCTGTGATTTCTTCTTGGATTTTCTTTTGGGGAGAGTTCCTCTGTCTTGTCATTTTGGTTAAGTTTCTGTCTTTTGTGTTTTTTGAAAGCTTGTTATGTTTCCTGCATCTAGAAGTAATACTATATTATTAAAGGGTATTACACTGTCCAGGCCTGGCACTTCAGGAGGTGTTTCTGGCCTATGCTATGTACACTCTGCTGCTGCGTTTTGGCTCTTTCCTGCACTGCAGTGTTCTTCCTTGCTTTCAGTGGGGAGTGTTTGGACATTTAACTAGGTGTGCTTTGGTTTGTTTGTTAAAATAAGTCTGGAAAAAGAGACTAATCACCCCCCCCTAAAAAAATAGAAAAGGAAAGAGAACAAAAAAATATATAGAAAAAAAAACTAAGTATGATTGCAAAGAAAAATAAAGGAAAATAAGAAAGAATAAGAAAAGTAAAAAAAAAATAGCCTGATTAAAAAATAGAGAGAGAAAATTAAGTGAAAAAACTATAAGCTTGATTCCAAAGACAAGAAAAAAATAAATCCTGGTCCTATTTACACCAGAACTATAAGCAGCACACTGAAGCACTCAATGGTCAGTAGACTTGATGTTTGCTGTATGCTGCCTATGCTGATCTTCTAGGTGAGAAGCCTGCAGCACTGACTGAAAGTCACATCTGCCCCAGTAAATATAAAGTCACACCTGCCCCAGTAAATATGCCCTTGTTAGGCACAGGGGTACAGAGTTCTGTGTAAGCAACTCCCTACTCTACTGTGGGCCACTGTGCTGCTCTCTGAAGTTCTACTGTAATGTGGCAAAGGGGAAAATGGCATCACTCCACACTCGCATCCCTGGACAGGAGATTTTATACCTCCTGCTGTTCAGGAAGCCCTCACAAAATAGCAAGGGCATCAGCACGACAGGTGCCACAGTTCTCCTAAGTTCTAACTTTAGCACATGTCCAGGGTTCAAAATTCCAAATCTTAAAGCATGCGGCCCATTCAGATCTGCACCCTTTCTCCACAGCAGAGCCTTGCCATGCTATTTTGGGTGTCCTTTGTCCCAGAAAAACAGCCCCACACCTGCTTGGTGCATGGGACCTATGGTTTAGCAAACAAAAAGTAGGAACCATGTTAACCTCCCTCTGCATGTGCCTGTATGCCTGCCAATGAAAGGCCATTTGCTGGCACCTGCAGGGTCTTTTGTCCTTGCAGAGGCAATATACCCCCTTCCAAATGTACTTCAGGAAGGGGAACATTCTCTCCCATTTTGACCCAGGAGATCCCTACACGATGTTGTAGTCTCTCATGTCAGGGCCCTACTTCTCCCCAGGAGTGAATGTCACAGCTCTGCTTGGGCAAAAGTTCTGGACTCCCAAAACCTCAAGTTTGAGTTCCATGTGGTGTTTGCAAAATATCTGCGACACTCAGTACCCCTTGCTCCCAATCCATGGTCTGAAGAGGTTTCCTTCTTGTGTGAACCAGCCACCACATTTTCTCAACCTCTCTCTCTTAATTTCCAATTTCTCTCTCCAAAGAAAGGGCTCCTTCCCTTCCAAAATATCACAGTTATTCTCTTCCCCAATTCATTTTCATACACCTTGCACCTGTCACACAGTCTCCCTTCAACCGTGGAGTTCTTTCTCCCAGTCCTCAGATTGATTCCCTGGTGTTTGAGGGACAAGGAAAACCCAGCATCCCTAAACAACTCTGCCATCTTAAGTCCTCCTTGAGAGAGAGGCATTTTTAACTACTGATATTATTATAAGACAATTCAGTTAATTTGGTCATGAGATATGGTCTCAAGCCCATATTCACAGGACTGCCAAACAGGAACTAAAATTTTTAACAATTCTAGGCACAAAGACCTAGGCCATCATAGCCCAGCAAAATACTGAACCTTATCTAATGAGTTGGAGGCTTTTATTTTAGTTTAATTATTTTTTCTACTTATCCAAGGGATAAAGAATGATCAGGAATATAACAGCCTATAGGAATTTGAAAAAAAAATTCTGTATATTCACTGAATAGTAGTAAAAACAAAGTGACTTCTTCCGTGATTCAATATTTTAAATGTCCTCTGTGAGTCAGTATTTTCAAGTATCCAAATAGTGGGAATTATGGATATTCAAAGCAACTTTGGAAGAAGGAGTTAAGGGGACAAAGGAGTAGTGGAACCCTAAGTTGGTCTCATCATTTGAATACAACTAGATAGTTATCAAATCATTCTGAACTCCCAAGAAATTAGTGAGAGTTCTGGAAAACAAATGCCACAAGTCTACAAGTAGAAGAGTGATCACCGTTTGGAAGTTAGGAGGTGTGGAAATTTGAATTTAATGTGATAGAGCTGAAAATATGGCATAGGGGAAGGAGCCTGCTTAAGGAGGCTACCGTAAAGTATTATAAGCAGCAGAGTGCAGAATTGGAACTTTTAGAAGTCTAATACAGTAGGGTACATGCCTGGCTTAAAGATGTTCAAGTGATGAATCAGGATGGAATGCCAGGTGTAACAAAGTGGTCTGAGGATCCCCAGGTCAAAAATCAGGCCTCAATAAGTACAAAAAATATAGAGATAATACCATATATATTTTCAGAACACAACACTAGAAAACTTGAAGTCAACCACAGGAAAAGATTTGGAAAGACCTCAAATACATGGAGGTTAAAGACATCCTACTAAAGCATAAATGAGTCAACCAGGATATTAAAGAAAAATGTAAAAATACACAGAAGCAAATGAAAATTAAAACAGAACACTTAAAAACCTTGGAGATCCTCTAAACGAAGTCCTAATAAAGAAGTACATAGCAATACAGGCTTTCCTCAAGAAACAAGATAGGTCTCAAATACAGAACCTAGCCTTACTTACAGGAGCTGAAAAATAACAGCAAATTAAGCCTAAATCCAACAGGAAAAAAAAAAGAAATAATAAAGGTTAAAGCAGAAATCAATGATGGCAGAGAAATAGCAGACTGAAATGATACCAAGTCTCAGGAGCTCAGCTAGATAGTTATCAAACCATTCCAAACACCTACAAACTCAAAAGGAGATAGAAGAGAAGAAGAGCAGCAATTGCAGGAACAGAAAATCTACCACTTTCCGGAAGGTAGGATGTGCGGAGAAGTGAATCTGAAGCGAGGGGAAGATAAAAGCGCTGGGAGGGGCTGGCTCCCAGCAAGCTGTGGAGCAGTGGAGCACAAAATCAGAACTTTTAGAAGTCTGCTTCACTGAGGGACGTCGCTCCAGAGGCTAAGTGGGGGTGGATCCCTCACAGGAACAGTGTGGTCTCGGGTCCTGTGGGGTCACAGAAAGATTGGGGGTATCTGAGTGTGGCAGAGCTCCCAGGTATCAGAGCAGGGAAGCTGACTACAAAGGCAGAGCCAAGGAGTGAGCTTTCAGATTGAGGTTACCTTAAACCATGATCCATGGCACAGTTGGACCACTGCTCTTTGACCAGGCCCCTACCAGTGGCAGATCCAGAGAGACCTCCTCCTTCCTCCTCCAGGAGGAGTGGCACAGAAATGCAGGGCAGGAATCTGCTGGATTTGGAGACTACAAACAGGTTTGTGCACCAGAGAAAGAAACACTCAGTCACAGGCTGGGTGAGCACAGAGCGCAGCCGAAGACCAGTGAGACAGGAGTGATTGACTGCTTTTTTCTGAGGGTGCACTGAGGAGTGGGGACCTGAGCTCTCGGCTCCTCCAGGCCAGAGATTGGGAGGCTGCCATTTTCATTCCCATCCTCCAGAGCTCTACTGAAAGAATTCAGGGAACAAAAGCAATGGAGAATGAACCTAAGCAGATGATTTAGCCTGGCCCATGGCAAGGATGGTGCAATTCCACCTTGGGCAAAGACATTTCACACTCACTGCAACAGAACCCCCCCAAAAAATCAGCAATAACATCCAGCCAAGACCAAGCTCACCAATCAAGGAGAACAGTGGAACTTCAGAGCTAGGATAAAATGACAAGGCAGAAAAATTCAGCACACATACACACACACACACACACACACACACACACACACACACAAAAGAACAAGAGGCAGTACCAATGACTAGGGACTTAATCAATATGGACATTGGTAATATGTCAGAACTAGAGTTCAGAATGACGATTCTCATGGTGCTAGCTGGGCTTGAAAAAGACATGGAAGATATTAGAGAAACCCTCTCTGTAGAAATAAAACCCCTTTCTGTAGAAATAAAAGAACTAACATCTAACCAAGTTGAAATTAAAAAAGGTATTAATGAGGTGCAATCAAAAATGGAAAATCTTACTGCTAGAATAAATGAGGCAGAAGAGAGAATTAGTGATATAGAAGACCAAATGATAGAGCATAAAGAAGCTGGGCAAAAGAGAGACAAACAACTACTGGACCATGAGGGGAGAATTCAAGAGATAAATGATACCATAAGATGAAAGAATATTAGAATAATTGGGATTCCAGAAGAAGAAGAAAGAAAGAGAGGGGAAGAAGGTATATTGGAGTGAATTACAGTAGAGAATTTCCCTAATATGGCAAAGGGAACAAGCATCAAAATCCAGGAGGCAGAGAGAATCCCCCTCAAAATCAATAAAAATAGGTCCACACCCCATCATCTAATAGTAAAACTTACAAGTCTTAGAGACAAAGAGAAAATCCTGAAAGCAGTCCAGGACAAGAAGTCTGTAACATACAATGGTAGAAATATTAGATTGGCAGCATATTTATCCACAAAGACCTGACCAGCCAGAAAGAACTGGCATGATATATTTAGAGCACTAAATGAGAAAAATATGTAGCCAAGAATACTATATCCAGCTAGGCTGTCATTGAAAATAGGAGAGAGAAAAAGCTTCCAGGACAAACAAAAATTAAAAAAAAAAAAAACTTGCAAACACCAAACCAGCCCTCCAGGAAATATTGAAAGGGGTCTTCTAACCAAAGAGAGAGCCTAAATTAGTATACTGGAAAGGAACAGAGACAATATACAGTAAGAGTCACGTTACAGGCAATACAATGGCACTAAATTCATATTTTTCAATAGTTACCCTGAATCTAAATGAGCTAAATGCCCCAATCAAAAGACATGGAGTATCGGAATGGATAAAAAACCAAGACCATTAATATGCTGTCTACAAGAAACTCATTTTATACCCAAAGACACCTCCAGATTTAAAATGAGAGGGTGGAAAACAATTTGCCATGTTAATGGACACCAAAAGAAAGCTGGGTGGCAGTTCTTACATCCAAAAAATTAGATGTTAAGCCAAAGACTATCTTAAGAGATGAGGAAGGACAGTATTTCATACTTAAAAGGTCTGTCCAACAAGAAGTTATAACAATTTTAAATACCTATGCCCATAACACGGGAACAGCTAATTATATAAACCAATTAATAACAAAATCGAAGAATAGAGTACTATATTAATAGTAGAATTTAACACCCCCTCATGGAAATGGACAGATCATCTAAGGAAAAGATCAACAAGGAAATAAAGGCTTTAAATGATGCACTGGACCAGATGAACATCACAGATATATTCAAAACATTCTATCCCAAAATAACAGAATACACATTCTTCTCTAGTGTACATGGAACATTCTCCAGGATATATTACATCCTGGGTCACAAAACAGGTCTTAGCCAGTACCAAGAGATTGGGATCATTTCCTGCATATTTTCAAACCACAACATTTTGAAACTAGAACTCAACCACAAGAAGAAAGTTGGAGGGGCACCTGGGTGGCTCAGTGGGTTAAAACTTCTGCCTTCAGCTCAGGTCATGATCTCGGGGTCCTGGGATCGAGCCCCACATTGGGCTCTCTCCTCTGCAGGGAGCCTGCTTCCTCCTCTCTCTCTCAGCCTGCCTCTCCGCCTACTTGTGATCTCTGTTTATCAAGTAAATAAATAAATAAAATCTTAAAGAAAGAAGAAAGTTGGAAAGAACTGAAATACATGGAAGATAAAGAGCATCCTACTCAAGAATGAATGGGTAAACCAGGAAATTAAAGAAGAATTTTAAAAAATCATGGAAACAAATGAAAATAAAAACACGAGTGTTCTAAATCTTTGTGATACAGCAAAGGTGGTCTTGAGAGAAAATTATATAGCAATACAAGCATTTCTCAAGAGGCAAGAAAGGTCTCAAATACACATCCTAACCCTACACCTAAAGGAGCTGGAGAAAGAACAGCAAAGAGAGCCTAAACACAGCAGGAGAAGAGAAGTAACAAAGATAAAAATCAGAGCAGTAATCGATGAAACAGAAACCAAAAAAAAGTGGGGGGGGGGACAGCAGAACAGATCAACGGACCTAGGAGGTGGTTCTCTAAAAGGATTAATTAGTTTCGTAAATCCCTGGCCAGACTTATCAAAAAGAGAGAGAGAGAAAAAAAGAGAGAGAGAGAGAGAGAGACCCAAATTAATAAAATCATGAATGAAAGAGGAGAGATCACAACCAACACCAAAGAAATATAAACCATTATAAGAACATATTATGAGCAACTATACACCAGAAAATTTGACAGTCTGGAAGAAATGAATTCCTAGAGATGCACAAACTACCAAAACTGAACTAGGAAGAAAAAGAAAACCTGAACAGGCCCATAACCAGTAAGGATATTGAAGCAGTCATCAAAAATCTCCCAACAAACAAGAACCTAGGATCAGTCGGTTTCCCAGGGGAATTCAGCCAAACTTTTAAAAAAGAATTAATACCTATTCTTCTGAAATTGTTCAAAAAAATAGAAATGGAAGGATATCCCTGATGAGCACGAATGCAAGAATTCTCACCAAAATACTAACCAATAGGATCCAACAGTACATTAAAAGGATTATTCACTACAACCAAGTGGGATTTATTCCTGGGCTGAAAGGTTGGTTTAACATCTTCAAATCAATCAATGTGATACAATACATTAATAAAAGAAAGAACAAGAACCATATGATACTCTCAATAAATGCTGAAAAAGCATTTGACAAAGTACAGCATCCTTGATCAAAACTCTTCAAAGTGTAGGGATAGAGGGCACGTACCTCAATATCATCAAAGCCATCTATGAAAAACACACAGCAAATATCATTCTCAAAGGGGAAAAACTGAGACCATTTCCCATAAGGTCAGGAACACAGCAGAGATGTCCACTATCACCACTGCTATTCAACAGAGTACTAGAAGTCCTAGCCTCAGCAATCAGATAACAAAAAGAAATAAATGGCATTCGAATCAGCAAAGAAGTCAAACTCTCACTCTGCAGATGATATGATACTTTATGTGGAAAATCCAAAAGACTCCACTCCAAAACTGCTAAAACTCATACGGAAATTCAGTAAAGTGTCAGGATATAAAATCAATGCACAGAAATCAGTTACACCTCTATTCACCAACAGTAAGACAGAAGAAAGATAAATTAAGGAGTTGATCCCATTTACAATTGCACCCCAACCCATAAGATACCTAGGAATAAGCCTAACCAAAGAGGCAAAGAATCTATACTCAGAAAACTATAAAGTACTCATGAAAGAAACTGAGGAAGACACAAAGAAATGGAAAAATGTTCCTGCTCATGGATTGGAAGAACAAATATTGTGAACAAGTCTATGCTACCTAAAGAAATCTATACATTTAATGCAATCCCTGTCAAAATACCATCAATTTTGTTGAAAGAAATTGAACAAATAGTCCTAAAATTTATAGGGAATTAGAAAAGACCCCAAATAACCAGAGGGATATTGAAAAAGAAAGCCAAAGTTGGTGGCGTCACAATTCCAGACATCAAGCTCTATTACAAAGCTGTTATCATCAAGACAGTGTGGTACTGGCACAAAAACAGACACATAGATCAATGGAAGAGAATAGAGAATCCAGAAATAGATTCACAGCTGTATGAACAACTAATCTACAACAAAGCAAGAAAGAATATCCAATGGGATACCACACACCACACACCACACCATACCACACCACACACCATACACCACACACAAAAATAGACTCAAAATGAATGAAAGACCTCAATGTGAGGCAGGAATCCATTAAAATCATTGAGAACACAGGCAGAAACCTCTTCAACCTCAGCCACAACAATTTCTTCCTAGAGACATCACTAAAGGCAAGGGAGGCAAAGGCAAAAATGAGCTATTGGAACTTCATCATGGTCAAAAGCTTTTGCACAGCAAAGGAAAGAGTCAAAAGAACCAAATACAACTGACAGAATGGGAGAAGATATTCACAAATGACATATCAGATAAAGGGCTGGTATCCAAAATCTATAAAGAGCTTAGCAAACTCAACACCCAAAGAACAAATAATCCAATCAAGGAATGGGCAGAGGGCATGAACAGACATTTCTTCAAAGAAGACCTCCAGATGGCCAACAGACACATGAAAAAGTGCTCCACATCACTCAGCATCAGGGAAATACAAATCAAAACCATAATGATATACCACCTCACACCAGTCAGAATGGCTAAAATTAACAAGTCAGGAAATGACAGATGCTGGCAAGGATTCAGAGAAAGGGGAACCCTCCTACACTGTTGGTGGGAATGCAAGCTGGTGCAGCAACTCTGGAAAACAGCATGGAAGTTCCTCAAAAAGTTGAAAATAGAGCTACCCTATGAACCAGGAATCACACTACTGGGTATTAACCCTAAAGATAAAAATGTAGTGATCT
>ML099668.1:77241-97380 GCA_003697995.1 Taxidea taxus jeffersonii
CATTCCTGCCCTTAGGGATTCTATATTGTCATTAATATTTTTCTCAAGCCTAGATAGAAGATAAGACTTCTTGATTGCTACCCTGATGTCTATCTCTGACATCTTGCTTATATCCATATCCATTAGGTCTGTGGCAGAGACCATAGTCTCTGATTCTTTTCTTGGTGGAGATTGCTCCTCTTAGTCATTCTCTTGAGGGGTGGTTGAGGGAATGTACAGAGTTCAATGTAGAAACCACAACACAAGCAAGATGCACCCGTTTTATAGGGACCCTACTGTTGTTGTCCTCTTGTTCTTCCAGCCTGTCTCCTGGGGAAAAGGTCTGCTGTGGTGTTCCTCCTGCAACCCTGCTTGGTCAGAGTTGCCCGTTTCCTTGTTGGGGTGGGTGTTGGGCTCAGTGGAAACCGTTTCTTTCTTTCAGCTTTTGTTCTCTGACAGCTTTCTGCATCTCTTCTGTCTCTTCTGAGTGTCAGAGCAGAAATGACCACACCAAAACTCTGACCCAGAGTAGAGAAATCATAGTCTGCTCGTCACTGAGCTCTCTATAACACAGAGTCTCTGTTTCTATCTACACTACTAAAAACCACAGCCTCCCATGGTGATGCACACCCACAGCAACTCTCCCAGAGGTAGATACAAGTGCCAGGCTCAGCTCTGTATTTTGTACTTTTAAAACCCTGAGCTGTCCCAGATTAGCACGTGTGTACCCACAGCTCCTGGATCCTGTCTGGGGGCTTTACTAGAGTCCTTTCTCAACTGCTACAACTCTGTGAGTCTGTGCCCAGTCTGCAGTGTGAGACACTTTTGCACTCCAGTGTTACATCACCTTCCTGGTGTCAGCTTATGATGGCCCCCTTCCCCTTATGTTTATCTTCTGATATCTGACTGCAGAATCATGACCCTGCCCTTCATACCTCTCGATTACCAGAGATACACTGCTTGTAAAAATCCAGATATATATATATTCTTATGCCTCAGGCTGATTTTTTGGAGTTCATAATGGTTTGATAGGTATACAGCCAAATTCAGGAGACCAGTTGAAATAGTGTCCACTACTCCTTCACCATCTTGACTACAGACTGCTTCCACATATCTTCTTGTTGTTGAGTTCCAGTTTCAAATCATTGTGCTCTGAAAATATGCTGGGAATAATTTCAATATTCTGGTTTCAACTGAGATTTGATTTGTGACCCACAATGTGGTCTATTCTAGAAAACTTTCCATGTGCAGTCTAGAAGAATGAGTACTCTGTTGTCTTAGGACGGAATGTTCTGTATATATCTATGAAGTCCAACTGGTCCAATGTGTCATTCACAGTTCCTGTTTCTTTGTTGATCTTCTGCTTAGATGATCTGTCCATTGATATGAGTGGAGTGTTGAAGTCTCCTCCTATTAATATATTGTTATCTATACGTTTCTTTATTTTGGTTATTAATTGGTTTTTATAATTGACTGGTCTATGTTGGGTGCATAGATATTTACAATTGTTAGATCTTCTTGTTAGATAGTCTCTTTAAGTATGATATAGTGTCCCTCTACATCTCTTACTACCATCTTTGACTTAAAATCTAATTTGTTGGAGCACCTGGGTGGCTTAGTCATTAAGCATCTGCCTTCAGCTCACATCATGATCTCAGGGTCCTGGGATTGAGTCCTGTATCAGGCTCCCTGCTCAGTGGGAAGCCTGCTTCTTCCTCTCCCACTCACCCTGCTTGTGTTCCCTTGCTCGCTGTGTCTCTCTCTATCAAATAAATAAATAAAATCTTTTTTTAAAAGTTAAAAATAAAATCTAATGTGTCAGGTATGAGAATTGTATCCCAGATTTCTTTTTTTTTTTCCAGCTTTCTTTTGAGGTCCATTAGTGTGGTAAATATTTCTCTACCTGCTCACATTCAATCTGGTGGTGTCTTTAGGTCTAAAATGACTCTCTTGGGGTGCCTGGGTGGCTCAGTGGATTAAAACGTCTGCCTTCGGCTCGGGTCATGATCCCAGGGTCCTGGGATCTAGCTCCACATTGGAATCTCTGCTCCACAGGGAGCCTGCTTCCTCCTATCTCTCTGCCTGCCTCTCTGTCTACTTGTGATCTCTGTCTGTCAAATAAATATATAAAATCTTTAAAAATTAAAAAAAATAAAATGACTCTCTTGTAGACAGCATGTCTTTTCATGGGAACATTAAGCTCATTTACATTCAGAATAACTTTTGAAAGATATGAATTTACTGCCATTGTATTGCCTGTAAAGTCCTTATTTCTATAGATTTTCTCTGTTCCTTTCTCATCTATGTGACTCTTGGAATCTCCTTTTCCTTACACAACCCCCTTATTATCTATTCCAGGTCTAGTTTGGTAGTCCCATATTCTTTCAGTTTCTTCCTATCTTGAAACTCTTTATCTCTCCCTCCATCCATTCTGAATGACAACCTTGCCAGATAAAGTATCCTTGGCTGCATGATCTTCTCATTTAATACACTGAATGTGTCTTGCCAGCCCTTTCTGTCTTGCCAGGGTTCTGTGGACAGGTCTGATGTTGTTTTGATGTTCCTCCCTCTATATATAAGGAATGTCCTCTCCCTGGCTGTTTCCTTGGCTGTGAAATTTGCAAGCTTCACTATTATATGTCAGGGTGTTGATCTATTTTTATTGATTTTGGGAGTGGTACTCTCTGCCTTTTGGAGTTGAATGCTTGTTTTCTTCCCCAGATTAGGGAAGTTCTCAGCTATGATTTGCTCAAATATACCTTCTACCCCCACCTCCAGTCCCTCAGGGATCCCAATAACTCTAGTATTGGAACATTTCATAGGATCATTAATCTCTCCAAGGCTTTTCTCATGTGCTACTAGCAGCCTATCTCAGTTTTCCTAAGCTTCCTTCTTTTCCGTCATCTTATTTTCTAGATCACTATTTCTCTCTTATGCCTTATTTACCCTGGCTGTTAGGGTATGCACATTAAAGTGCATCACATTCATAGTATTTTTAGTGGTCTGATCAGATCTTATTTCTACTTTTAGATCTTCATTTTTTTAACTTATATATTCTTGATTCTATTTAAATTCAAGTAAGTTAACATAGAGTGCATTATTAATTTCATGTGTAGAATTTAGTGATTTGTCATTGCCTATAACACCCAGTGCTCATTGCATCAAGTGCCCTCATTAATGCCTATCACCCAATTTGTCCATCACCTCCCTGCCTACCCTCCAGCAACCCTGTTCATTCTCTACAGTTAAGAGTCTCTTATGCTTTGTAACCCTGTCTTTTTCTTTTTAATTTTAATTTTTTTTGTAATTTCTTTTCAGTGTTCCAGAATTCATTGTTTATGTACCACACCCAGTGCTCCATGCAATACGTGCCCTCCATAATATCCACCACCAGGCTCACCCAACCTCCCACCACACTCTCCTCCAAAACTCTCAGTTTGTTTCTCAGAGTCCACTGTCTCTCATGGTTCGTCTCCCCCTCCAACTTCCCCCAACACCCTTCTCCTCTCCATCTCCCCATGTTCTCCGTGTTATTCCTTATGCTCCACAAATAAGTGAAACCATTTGATAATTAACTATCTCTGTTTGACTTATTTCATTCAGCATAATCTCTCCCAGTCCTGTCCATGTAGATATGAATGTTGGGTATTCATCCTTTATGATGAAAGCATAATACTCCATAATATATATGGACCATATCTTCTTTATCCATTCATCAGTTGGAGGACATCTTGGTTCTTTCCAGTTTGGCTACTGTGGCCCTTGCTGCTATGAACATTGGGGTACAGCTGGCCCTTCTCTTCACTACATCAGTATCTTTGGGGTAAATACACAGTAGGGAAATTGCTGGGTCATAAGGCAGCTCTATAATTAATTTCTTAAGGAATCGCCACACTGTTTTCTAAAGTGGCTGTACAAACTTGCATTCCCACCAACAGGGTAAGATTCTTCCCCTTTCTTCACATCTTCTCCAACACTTGTTGTTAACAGTCTTGTTAATTTTGGCCATTCTAACTGGTATATGGTGATATCTCAATGTGGTTTTGATTTGAATCTCCCTGATGGCTAGTGATGATGAATATTTTTCATGTGTCTGTTAGCCATTTGTATGTCTTCTTTGGAGAAGTGTCTGTTCATGTCTTCTGCCCATTTTTTGACATGATTATCTGTTTTATGTGTGTTGAGTTTGAGGAGTTCTTTCTAGACCTTAGATATCAGCCCTTTGTCTGTAGTGTCGTTTGTGAATATCTTCTCCCAATTCTGTGGATTGCCTCATTCTTTTGGTGACGATTCCTTTGCTGTGCAGAAGTTTTGGATCTTGATGAAGTCCCAAAAGTTCATTTTTGCTTTTGTTTCCTTTGCCTTTGGAGACATGTCTTGAAAGAAGTTGCTGTGGTCCATGTTGAAGAAGTTACTGCCTATGTTCTCCTCTATGATTCTGAAGATTCCTGCTTCACGTTGAGGTCTTTTATCTATTTTGAATTTATCTTTGTGTGTGATGTAAGAGAATGGTTGAGTTTTATTCTTCTACACATAGCTGTCCAATTTTCCCAGCACCATTTATTGAAGATACTGTTTTTCTCGCTGTGTATTTTTCCTGCTTTGTTGAAGATTATTTGACCATAGAGTTGATGTGGGGTCCAAATCTGGGCTCTCTACTCTGTTCCACTTGTCTATGTGTCTGTTTTTATGCCAGTACCATGCTGTCTTGGTGATTACAGCTTTGTAGTAAAGCTTGAAATCAGGCAACGTGATGCCCCCATCTTGTTTTTCTTTTTCAACATTTCCTTAGAAATGTGGGGTCTCTTCTGATTCCATACAAATTTTAAGATTGTTAGCTCCAGCTCTTTGAAAAATGCCCGTGAAATTTTTATCAGAATGGCATTGAAAGTATAGATTGCTCTAGACAGTATAGACATTTTAACAATGTTTGTTTTTTCAATTCCATGAGTGTGGAATGCTTTTCCATCTTTTTGTGTCTCCTCAATTTCTTTCATGAGTGTTCTGTAGTTCCTTGAGTACAGGTCATTTACCTCTATGGTTAGGTTTGTTCCCAGGTATCTTATTCTTCATGCTATAGTAAATGGAATCGATTCTCTAATTTCCCTTTCTGTATTTTCATTGTTAGTGTATAAGAAAGCAACTGATTTCTGTACATTGACTTTGTATCCTGCGACATTACTGAAGTGCTGTATGAGTTCTAGTAGTTTGGGGGTGGAGTCCTTTGGGCTTTCCATATAAAGTATCATGTCATCTGCGAAGAGAGAGAGTTGGACCTTTCATTGCCAATTTGAATACATTTTCTTTCTCTTGGTTGTCTGATTGCTGTTGCTAGGACTTCTAATACTATGTTGAACAAGAGTGCTGAGAGTGGGCATACTTGTCATGTTCCTGATCTCAAAGGGAAGGCTGTCAGCTCTTCCCCATTGAGGATGATATTCTCTTTGGCTTTTCCATAGCTGGACTTTTTGAAGTTGAGGAATGTTCCCTCTATCCCTATACATTGAAGTGTTTTAATCAGGAACAGATGCTGTAATTTGTCAAGTGCTTTTTCTGCATCAATCGAAAGGACCATGTCGTTCTTCTCTCTTCTCTTATTGATTTGTTCTATCACATTGATTGCTTTGCAAATGTTGAACCACCCTTGCATGCAATGGATACATCCCACCTGTTCATGGTGTATAATCTTTTTAATATACTGCTGGATCCTATTAGCTAGGATCTTTTTGAGAATCTTAGCATCCATATTCATCAGGGATCTTGGTCTGAAATTCTCCTTTTTGGTGGGGTCTTTGCCTGGTTTGGGATCAGGATAATGCTGGCTTCATAAAACAAGTCCAGAAGTTTTCCTTCTGCTTTAATATTTTGAAACAGCTTTGGAGAATTGGTATTATTTCTTCTTTGAATATTTGGTAGAATTCCCCCATGGAATCCTTCAGGTCCTGGGCTCTTTTTTGGGGGGAAGTTTTTGATCACTGCTTCAATCTCATTACTAGATATTGGTCTATTCAGGTTGTCAGTTTCCCTGATTCAGTTTTGGAAGTTTATAGTTTTCCAGGAATTCATCCATTTCATCTAGGTTGCTTAGTTTATTTGCATATAACTGTTGATAATAATTTCTGATGATTTTTCCTTTGTCCTTGGTGTTAGTCGTGATATCTTCCTTTTCTTTCATAATTTTATTAATTTGGGTCCGATCTCTTTTCTTTTGGATTACTTTGGCCAGAGGTTTATTGATCTTATTGATTTTTTTCAAAAAACCCAAGAGTGTCATAGAACAGAAATTTATGAAGACAATCTATAGAAACAAGGACTTCACAGGCAACACAATATCAATAAAAACATATCTCTCAACAATTTCTCTCAGTGTGAATGGCCTAAATGCTCCCATAAAATGGCGCATGGTTGCAGATTGGATAAAATGACAGGACCCGTCCATATGTTGTCTACAAGAGACTCATATAGAAGCTAAGGATATATCCAGACTGAAAGTGAAGGGATGGAGAAGCATCTTTCATGCCAATGGGCCTCAAAAGAAGGCTAGGGTAGTGATTCTTATATCAGATAAATTAGATTTTAAACTAAAGACTATAGTCAGAGATACAGGAGGACAATACATCATTCTTAAAGGGTCTGTCCACCAATAATATCTAACAATTGTAAATATTTATGCCTCCAATATGGGAGTAGCCAACTACATAAGACAACTGTTAATCAAGATAAAGAGTCACATTGATATGAATACCTTAATAGTAGGGGAGCTTAACATGCTACTCTCAGTAACAGACAGATCATCCAAGAACATCAATAAGGAAACAAGAGCATTGAATGACACATTGGACCAGATGGACCTCATAGATATATACAGAACATTCTACCCTAAAACACCAGAATACTCATTCTTCTTGAGTGCACATGTAACCTTCTCCAGAATAGACCACATACTGGGTTACAAGTCAGGACTCAACCGACCCCAAAAGGTTGAGATTATTCCTTTCATATTCTCAGACCACAATGCTTTGAAACTGGAACTCAATCACAAGAAAAAGTTTGGAAGGAATTCAAACACCTGGAAGCTAAAGACCACCTTGCTTAAGAATGTTTGGATAAACCCGTAAATCAAAGAAGAACTTAAGAAATTCATGGAAACCAATGAGAATGACGACACTTTGGTCCAAAACCTATGGGATATAGCAAAGGTGGTCCTAAGGGGGAAATACATAGCCATCCAAGCCTCCCTCAAAAAAAAAAAAAAAAAGAAAAGAAAAGTCCAGAATAAACAAGCTGTCTTTACACGTAAAGAACTGGAGAATCAACAACAAATTAAGCCAACCCCACACATAAGAAGCGAAATAATCAAGATTAGAGCAGATATCAATGAGATAGAAACTAGAGATATAGTGGAACTCATCAACAAAACTACTTTTAGAGATTCTATATTGTCACCAATGCTTTCTTGAAGCCCAGCTATTGACTTTAGGATTGCTATCCTGAATTCTGTCTCTAACATCTTGCCTATGTCCATATCCATTTGTTCTATGGCAGAGGGCATTTTCTCCAGTTCTTTTCTTTGCTGGGAGTTCCTCCTTTAGTAGTTCTGTTGAGGGATGGTTAAGTGAATGAAGAGAATCCAAAATATCAACCATGGCCCAAGCAAGATGAACCCTATCAAAATTCATTGAAGAAAAACAAAGCCAAAATAAAACACAAGCATACAATTTTAAAAACTAGAAATTTAAAAATGGAGGAATGGCAAAGGGGTTTGTAATCTCTCAGTGTGGACAAAACGGGATATTTGAGTTGTTCCTGGGTGTATTTTGGTGTGTGAGTTAGAGTACACTACATCCCAAATCATAGGAAAAGTAAAACTTGTGTGTGTGTGTGTGTGTGTGTGTGTATGTGTCTGTATGCAAAATTGAATCGTGAAAAAAGACTACAGTAAGGCATATATCTATAAAAAATTAGGAGTGAATAAATACAACTTAAAGAGATACTATGAAATATAGGTTGTTGTAATAAACATCTATTTGAAATGAGAACGTAAAAAAAAAACAGAAAAAGTGTAAGAAACAGAAGAAAAACAAAAAAGGCGATTTTTATCTGAAAAATAAACCAATCTTGAGGCCACACCTGGAGCTCAATATGCAATATTACCCTGGTGTTGGGATTTTATGGTCTTATGGGAACCATAGAATTGTCGTCCAGCTGTTCACCCAGCCTGTATTCTTAGGGAGGGGCCTGCCATGTTGTTTCTCAGGTAATCCTGCCTGTGTGGAGTTGCCCTACTCCCTGTCAAGGGGATGGGCCCAGTGGAAGCTGGTTTTCTTTGTGGTTTTGTTCCCTGGGATCTGTCTGCTCCTCTTTTGAGAATCAGAGCAAAAATGACCACAGCCAAACCTCTGGCCCAGAGCAGAAAATTTGCAGTCTGCCCTTTAATAAACCCTCCAGGACAAACACTTCTGCATGTGCTCCCCAAAACTGCAGCCTCCCATGGCTCCCTCCCTCTTTTATTTATTTTCTGATATCTCCCTGCATATTCATGACTCTGCACATTCTACCTTACAAAAAACTGTTGCTTTTCTGCTTGTAGATTCAGATATATATTCTTACATCTCAGGTTGATTTTGTGGGTGTTCAAAGTGGTTTGATAGATATCCAGGTAAGTTCAGGGGACTAGTTGAAACAGGGTTCCCTACTCATCTGCCATCTTGCCTTCTCCCTCTACCAGACATTTAAAGAAGAGTTGATAGCTATTCTCATGCTTTTGCATAAAACAGAAATGAAGGAAAACTTCTAAACCCATTCTATGATGTCAGTATTACTTTGATTCCAAAAACAGACAGATCCCATTAAAAAGGAGAATTACTGGCCAATATCCCTGCTGAACGTGGATGTAAAAAATTCTCAGTAAAATAATAGGAAGACTATTTCAACAGTACCTTAAAAGAATTATGGACCATGATCAAATAGCATTTATTCCTGGGCTACAGAGGTGGTTCAATATTCAGAAATCGATGAATGTGATATAACACATTAAGAAAAGAAAGAATACAAACCGTATTTTTTAGAAAAAAATATTTGACAAAATACAGCAATTTTTTCTTGGCAAAAAGCCTCAACAGAATACGGATAGATGGAACATACCCTAATATCATAAAGGGCATGTAGGAAGGATCCACAGCTAAAATCATCCACTATGGGAAAAAACTGAGAGTCTTTTCCCTTTGATCAGGAATAATAAAATGATGCCTACTCCCACCATTACCATTTACAACAGTATAGGAAGTCTTGCCTGAGCCATCAGAGCACAAAAAGATGGAAAAGGTATTCAAATTGGTAAGGAAGTAGTCAAACATTCACTATTTGTGGATGACATGGTACGATATATAGAAATCCCCAAGACTCCACAAAAAAAATTGCAAGAAGTAATACATGAATTCAGCAAATCACAGGACATAAATCAATGTGCAGAAATTTGTTGCATTTCTATACACCAACAAAGCAGAAGAAAAAGAAATAAAGAAAATGATCCCATTTACAATCACATCAAAAACAAGAGGATACCTAGAAATAAACCTAACTGAAGAGGCAAAAGATCTGTACTTTGAAAACTATACAACACTTATGGAAGAAATTGAAGAGGACACAAAGAAATGGAAAATCATTCTATGCTCATGGATTGGAAAAACTAACATCCTGAAAATGTCTATAGTATCCAAAGCAATCTATACATTTAATGAATTTCCTATCAAAATACCAACAGCATTTTTCACAGAACTGGAACAAACAATCCTAAAACTTGAATTGAACCACAAAAGATCCCCAAATAGCAAAAACAATTCTTAAGAAACAAAAACAAAACTGGAGGTATCATGATTCTGGATTTCAAGCTATATTACAAAGCTGTAGTGATCAAGGCAGTGTCGTACCGGCACAGAAACAGACACATAGTTCAATGGAACAGAATAGAGAACCCAGAAATAGATTCACAGCTGTATGAACAACTAATCTTCAACAAAGCAAGAAAGAATATCCAATGGAAAACAGACAGTCTCTTCAATAAATGGTGTTGAGAAAACTGGACAGCATTCAAAAGAATTAAACTGGACCACTTTCTTACATCATACACCAAAATAAATTCAAAATGTATAAGACTTAAGTGTAAGACAGGAATCCATCAAAATCCTAGAGGAGAACACGGGCAGCAATCCCTTTGACCTTGGCCTTAGAAACTTCTTACTAAACACGCCTCCAGGGGCAATGGAAACAAAAGGAAAAATGAAATTAAGTATTCCAATCTATAAAATGGATGTC
This sequence comes from Taxidea taxus jeffersonii, assembly GCA_003697995.1. Lineage (NCBI taxonomy): Eukaryota > Metazoa > Chordata > Mammalia > Carnivora > Mustelidae > Taxidea > Taxidea taxus. The sequence goes on from ML099668.1 coordinate 87,535, forward strand.
TTTCCATTATTTGTGTATACTTTAATTTCTTTCAGCAACACCTTGTAATTGTCAGTATACAAGTCTTTTGCCTTATTAGGTATGTTAACTAAGTAGGTTTTTTTTTTTCTTTTTTGATGCTATTGTAAATGGAACTGCCCCACTTAATTTAATTTATAGAAGCACAACTGCTGGGGCACCGGGGTGACTGAGTAGGTTAAGCATCTGCCTTCAGCTCAGGTCATGATCTCAGGGTCCTGGGATCAAGCCCCATGTTGGGCTCCCCACTCAGCAGGGAGTCTGCCTGTTCCTCTCCATGTCCTTCTGCTCTTCCCCTCTACTTGTGGCCCCTCTCTCTCTTTCCTCACTCTCAAATAAATTAATAAAATATTTTATTTAAAGAAGCACAACTTTTTTTGTTAATTGTGTCCAGAAATGTTTATTCATGTATTAGTTCTAACAGTAATTCTGCATAATCTTTAGGATTTTTTATACATAAAATCATGTTGTTTGTGAACACAGATATATTTAATTCTTCCATATCAAATTGGATGTCTCCATTTATTTTCCTAATTGCTGTGGCTAGGACTTCCAGTATTATCTTGAAAAGAGTTAGTGAAAATGGATTATCCATGTCTTATTTCTTAGAGGAAAGTCTTTGTTTTTCATTACTGAGTGCAATACTATCTGTGGGCTTTTCATTTATAACTTTTATTATGTTGAGTAGTTTCCTTCCATTTCTACTTTCATGAGTATTTTGTCATTAAAGTGTGTTAAATTTTGTTAAATTATTTTTCTGCATCAACTGAGATTATCATGTTTTCCTCTCCTTCATTATGTTAATGTGTTGTATTATAATTATGGATTTTCACATCATGATCTGCATTTGCATTCCAGGAATATATGGTCATGCTGTATAAACTTTTTTTTTTTAATGTGCTTTTCCATTCTACTTACTGGTATTTTGCTGGAGATATTTGTATCAATATTCATAAGGCATATTGGTCAGTAGTTTTTGTTTCTGGTGATGTCTATCTAGCTTTGGCAACAGGGTAATGTTGCTCTTACAAAATGAGCTTGAAAATGTTATCTCCTCTTTCATTATTTGGAAGAGTTTGGGAATTGGTATAAACTTCCAAGACTTAAACAGGAAGAAATTGACAACCTGAATAGACCAATAACTAGTAATGAGATTGAAGCAGTGATCAAAAACCTCCCAAAAAACAAAAGTCCAGGACTTGACGGAGTCCCTGGGGAATTCTACCAAAAATTCCAGGAAGAAATAATGCCTATTCTCCTGAAGCTGCTTCAAAAAATAGAAACAGAAAGAAAACTTCCAGACTCTTTCTATGAATCCAGCATTACCTTGATCCCCAAACCAGGCAAAGACCCCATCAAAAATGGGAATTTCAGGCCAAGATCCCTGATGAATATGGATTCCAAGATTCTCAGCAAGATCCTAGCTAATAGGATCCAACAGCACATTAAAAAGATTATACACCATGAACAGGTGAGATGTATCCCTGGGATGCAAGTGTGGTTCAACATTCACAAATCAATCAATGTGATAGAACAAATCAATAAAAGAAGAGAAAAGAACCACATGGTCCTCTCAAGTGATGCAGAAAAAGCTCTTGACAAAATACAGCATCCATCCCTGGTTAAAACTCTTCAGAGTATAGGGATAGAGGGAACATTCCTCAACTTCATAAAATCCAGCTATGAAAAACCCAAAGTGAATATCATCCTCAATGGGGAAAAGCTGACAGCCTTCGCTTTAGATCAGGAACACAACAAGGATGCTCACTCTCAGCACTCTAGTTCAACATAGTATTAGAAGTCCTAGCAACAGCAATCAGACAACAGGAAGAAATAAAATGTGTTCAAACTGGCAAAGAAGTCAAACTCTCTTCGCAGATGACATGATACTTTAGGTGGAAAACCCAAAAGACTCCTCCCCCAAACTACTAGAACTCATACAGCAATTCAGTACGTGGCAGGATACAAAAATCAATGCACAGAAATCAGTTGCTTTCTTATACACTAACTACGAAACTGTAGAAAGGGAAATTAGAGAATTGATTTCATTTACAGTTTTTAAAGTTTTAAATATTTAATAAAATTCAAAAACCCAAGTGGCTTCACTTGGTCCTGGGCTTTTCTTTGTTAGAAGGTTTTCATTAGTGATATTATTGACTTTCTAGTTTTAGGTCTGTTCAGACTTTCTTAATTCTTCATGATACAGTCTTTGAACTTTGTATGCTTCTAGAAATTAATCCATTTTATACAGATATTCACTTTCTTAGGGTATAATTGTTTATAGTATGCTTTTAGAATAATTTTTTAAAAGATTGAAAACAAAGTAAAGGTTTTATTTTCTTTTTAATTTTAATTTTTTAAGCTTTTTTTATTTAAACATATAATGTAATCCCAACACCCTCTCCCAACCCACCTTCCTCCCCACTCCCCTCAGTTTGTTTTATGACATTAAGAGTCTCTTTTGGTTTGTCTCCCTCCCGATCCCATCTTGTTTCATTTTTTTCTTTTCCTACCACCTTAACCCCCACCCCCATTGCATCTCCACTTCCTTATATCAGGGAGATCATGTGATAGTTGTCTTTCTCCAGTTGACTTATTTCGCTAAGCATAATACGCTCTAGTTCCATCCATGTCGTCGCAAATGGTAAGATTTCATTTTTTATTTTAAAATTGAGTTGACTCTATCTTTTTAATCAACGTTGCTAGAAGTGTCAATTTTATTGTTCTTTTTAAAAACCTAACTCTTCATTTCATTTTTTTCTGTATTGTTTTTCTATCTTCTACTTTATTTTTATCTACTGTGAATATTTATTATTTCCTTCCTTCTGCTATCTTTGGACTTTGTTTTATATTTTTCTAGTTCTGTAAATGTAAAGCTATGACACTGATTTGAGATACTTATTCTTTGTAATTTAAGTATTTACAGCAATAAATTTTCCTCTTAGCACTGCTTTCAATGCAACCTATTTGTTTCTTTTTAATTCCAGTATAGTTAACTATAGTTTATATTAGTTTTCAGTGTACAGCACAGTGATACAACAATTTCATGTATTACCCAGTGTTCATTTCGAAAACTGCACTCCTTAATCCCCATTGCCCATTTTAACTATCTCCCTAGCCACCTCCCCTCTGGGAACCATCAGTTGGATCTCTATAATCAAGAGTTTGTTCCTTTCTCTCGCTGCTTCCTTTGCTCCTTTTGTTGCTTGTTTCTTAAATCCCATACGATTGAAATCATATGATATTTGCCTTTTTTTGACTGAGTAGTTTCACTTATCCTTATAGCATCCTGCTCCATCCATGTCATAGCAAATGGCAAGATTTCATTATTTCTTATGGCTGAATAATATTCCATTGTGTATATATACCACATCTTCTGGATCCATTTATCTAACAATGGACACTCGGGTTGCTTTCATAATTTTCATAATTCATAAATGCATTATTGTAAATAATTTTGCTATAAACAGAAGGATGTATGTATATCTTTAATTAGCATTTTTGTATTGGGGGGGTAAATACCCACTAGCGTGATTATAGATTGTATGCAGTAGTTCTATTTTTAACTTTTTTGAGGAGACTCAATATGTTTTCCGAGTAGCTGCACCAGTTTGCATTCCCACCCACAGTGCATGAGGATTCATATTTCTCCACACTCTCTCTCTTCAACATTTGTTGTTTCCTGTGCTTTTCGTTTTACCCATTCTGACAGATGTGAGGTGTATTGTAGTTTTGATTTGCATTTTCCTGATGATGAGTAATGCTGAGTGTGTTTTCACGTATCTGCTGATCATGTGAATGTTTTCCTTGGAGAAATGACTGTTCATGTCTTCTGCCCAAATTTAACTGGAATATTTGTGGTTTTTTTGGGTGTTGAGTTTTATAAATTCTTTATATATTTTGGATACTAACACTTTATTGGATATGTCACTTGCAAATATAGTCTTCCATTCAGTAGATTGCCTTTTATTTTTGTTGATTGTTTCCTTCACTGTACAGAAGTTTTTTTTTATTTTTATTTTTATGTAGCCCCAATCATTTATTTTTACTTTTCTTTCCTTTGCCTCAAGAGACATATGAATAAAAATTTTGGTACAGTTTATGTCAAAATCATTACTGCCTGTGCTCTCTTCTAGGATTTTAATGGTTTCTTGTCTCACATTTAGGTCACATTTTGAATTTATTTTTGTGCATGGTGAAAAAAAGTGGTCCAGTTTCATTCTTTTGCATGTAGCTCTCCAGTTTTAACAGCACCATTTGTTTAAGAGACTTTTTCCTCACTGGATATTCTTTCCCTCCTTCTTTAAAGATTAACTGACCATGCAATTCTGGTTTTATTTCTGGTTTTACATTCTGTTCTATTGATCTATGTGTCTCTTTTTGTGCCAGTACCATACTTCTTGCTTTTTGATTGCTACAGCTTTGTAATATTACTTGAAGTATGAAATTGTGGTACCTTCAGCTTTGATTTTCTTTTTGAAAATTGTTTGACAATTTGGGGTCTTTTGTGGTTTCATATACATTTTAGGATATTTTGTTCTAGTTATATGAAAAATGTTGTTGGTATTTTTATAGGAATTGCATTGAATGTGTAGATTCCTTTGGGTAGTATAGATATTTTAACTATTTATTCCTCCAATCCTTGAGTGTAGAATGTCCTTCCATTTTTTGTGTCTTCTTCAATTTCTTTTGTCAATATTTTATAGGTTTTTAAAAATTTTATTTATTTATTTGACAGACAGAGATCACAAGTAGGCAGAGAGGCAGCCGGAGAGAGAGAGAGGAGGAAGCAGGCTCCCCACCGAGCAGAGAGCCTGATGCGGGGCTTGATCCCAGGACGCTGAGATCATGACCTGAGCAGAAGGCAGAGGCTCAACCCACTGAGCCACCCAGGCGCCCCTTATAGATTTAAGAGTACAGGTTTTTCACCTCCTTTGTTAAGTTTATTCTAAGGACATTATTATTTTTGATGCAATTGTAAATGGATTTGTTTCTTAATTTTTCTTGCTGATGTTTCATGATTAATGTAGAGAAATGGAATGGATTTCCATATATTAAATTTGTATGTTGCAACCTTATAAAATTCATGATCAGTTCTAGTCGTTTTTTGATGGAATCTTTAGGGTTCTCTCTCTCTCTCTCTCTCTCTCTCTCTCTCTCTCTATATATATATATATATATATATATATATGTGTGTGTGTGTGTGTGTGTGTGTGTGTGTGTATACATATATATAAAATCTGAAAATAGTGAACTTTTTACTTCTTCCTTACTAATTCAAATTCCTTGTTGTTTTTTAGTTGTTGTTCTTGTTTTTTATTTTGGTTTTGGTTTGTTTGTTTGCTTGATTTTTGTCTGATGGCTGTGGCTAGGACTTCCAGCACCATGTTGAATAAAACTGGTGAAAATGGACATCCTGGTCTTGTTCCTGATTTTAGGGGAAATGTTCTCAGTTTTCCAACATTGACTCTGAAGTTAGCTGTGAGTTTTTCATTTATGATCTTTATTCTGTTGAGTTATGTCCCCTCTATTTGATGGTTTCCTGTCTCACATTTAGGTCTTTCATCCTTTTGGATTTATTTTTCTGTATGGTGTAAGAAAGTGGTCCAGTCTCCATCTTCTGCATGCTGCTGTCCAATTTTCCCAACACCATTTTTTGAAGAGACTGTCTTTTTTCCATTGGATAGTCTTTCCTGCTTTGTCAAAAATTAGTTGACCACATAGTTGTAGGTCCATTTCTGGTTTCTCTATTCAGTTCCATTGATATTTGCATCTGTCTTTGTGCCAATACCATATTGTCTTGATCACAACATCTTTGTAATATAGCTTGAAATCTGGAATTGTGATGTCTTCAGTTTTGTTTTTCTTTTCAGAATCGCTTTGGCTATTCATAGTCTTTTGTAGTTCCATACAAATTTTAGGATTGTTTGTTCGGTGAAAAATGTCGATAATATTTTGATAGAGATTGCCTTAAAATTGTAGAGTGCTTTGGGAAGTATAGACATTTTGACAATGTTTGTTCTTTCAATCCATGAGCATGGATTGCTTTTGCATTTCTTTGTATCCTCCTCAATTTATTTCATAAGTCTTCTGTAGTTTTCAGGGAATAGACCTTTTACCTGTTTGTTACAATTATTCCTAGGTCTCCTATTGTTTTTGGTGCAATCGCAAATGGGATTCCTTAATTTTTTTTGATGTTTTGTTATTGGTGTATAGAAATGCAAAAAATTTCTTCACATTGATTTTATATCCTGCAACTTTCCTGAATTCATGTATTACTTCTAGGAAGTTGGTGATGTCTTTTGAGTTTTCTACATAAAATGTCATGTCATCTGCAAATAGTAAAAAATTAATTAACTTCTTGATGGGGGGAAGGGGAAGATGGTGGAGAAGTAGCAGGCTGAGACAACATCAGGTAGCAGGAGATCAGCTAGATAGCCTATCAAACCATTCTGAACATCTACGAATCCAACAGGAGATCAAAGAGAAGAAGAGCAACAATTCTAGAAATGGAAAATCAACCACTTTCTAAAAGGTAGGACCAGCGGAGAAGTGAATCCAACGCGACGGGAAGATAGACCCCGGGGGGAGGGGCCGGCTCCCTGCAAACGTCGGAACAACGGAGCCCAAAATCAGGACTTTTAAAAGTCTGCTCCACAGGGGGACATCACGCCAGAGGCTAAACTGAGGTGAAAACCTCACGGGGACAGCGTGGACTCAGGTCCCGCAGGGTCACAGAAGGATCGGGGGGTGTCTGAGTGTGGCAGAACTCACAGGTATTAGAGCGGGGAAGCCGGCTGCAGAGACAGAGCCAAGGAGTGAACCGTAATCTGTAACACGGGCTGGTGCTCTGTGCGTGGGGTCCCCCAAGATCCAGGGAGACTCTGACCTGGGAGAGCCCAGAGATCTGTGGGGTTCGGAGACTCCAGGTGGGACACTGTGCCAGAGACAGACACTTGGTCACAGGCTGGGTGACCTTGGAGTGCAGCCAGAGGCCAGTGAAACAGGCCTGATTGCACGCATTTTTCTCCAAGCTTGGCTGGAGGCTGGCGAGAGGGGAGTGAGTAAGTGCTTTTCTCTGAAGGCACACTGAAGACTGGGGCCCCCAGCTCTCGGCTCCACCAAGCCTGAGATTGGGAGGCCGCCATTCTCATTCCCATCCTCCGGAACTTTAGAGAAAGCCTTCAGGGAACAAAAACCCAGAAAGCGAAACAGAGGATTACCTAGCCCGGCCCATGGTAAGGGCAGTGCAATTCCACCTGGGGCAGAGACACTTGAAAATCACTACAACAGTCCCCTCCCCCAGAAGATCAACAAGAAATCCAGCCAAGACCTAGTTCACTTAACAAGGAGAATAGCGGAATTCCAGAGGAGAAAGCAAAGCATGGAATTCTTGGCTTTCTCCCCATGAATCTTTAGTCTAGCAAAGTTAATTAATTTTTTTTATTTTTTTATTCTCTTCTGCTAATTTCTTTAAACTTTTACCCTATCCTCTTTTAACGTTTTTTAACTAGTTTATCTTAATAACTTTCTTAAAAAAAATCTTTTTTGAACCTTTATTATCAGAATCATATTTTATCCTTCACTGTATCTAACTTTATTCTTTGTATACACATAGGGTTTTTTTTTTCTTCTTAAAAATTTGGGGTAAAACTTCTTCTAATAGATCAAAATACACCCCAAATCTAGTACCGGGCTTGATCTAGTCTCCAGCCCAAGGAAGTTCTCTCCACTTTTTTTTTTTTTATTCTCCCTACCAACTTACCTTATCAACTCCTTTGTTGGGAAAAAAATAGTTTTTTTCTTTAAACTTTATAGTCATATTCCATCCCTTCATTGTGTTTACCCTTATATGTGTTTTGCATTCTTTAAAATTTTGGGAGGTGGTTTCTTCTCAGAGACCAAAATACTCCCAAAATTAAGTGGGTAACCCTGTTCTAGTCACCAGTCTAATACACATATATATATATATATATATATATATATTTACCTTTTTTATATATTTTTTCCGTTATTTGTGTTCTCTTTTTAAAATTATTTTTTCTTTTCTGAACTTCTTTAACCCCCTTTCCCTCCCCCCCCACAATTTTGGGTCTTTTCTGATTTGGTTAAAGCACATCTTCCTGGGGTCTTTGCCACCCTGTTAGTATTACATTTGCTCCTTCATATATTCTTATCTGGACAAAATGACAAAGCGGGAAAACTCACCACAAAAAAAAAAAGATCAGGAGGCAGTACCAAAGGCTAGGGACCTAATCAATACAGACATTGGTAATATGTCAGATCTGGAATTCAGGACGATGATTCTCAGGGTTCTAGCCGGGCTCAAAAAAGGCATGGAAGATATTAGAGAAACCCTGTCCAGAGAAATAAAAGCCCTTTCTGGAGAAATAAAAGAACTAAAATCTAATCAAGTTGAAATAAAAAAAGCTATTAATGAGGTGCAATAAAAAATGGAGGCTCTTACTGCTAGGATAAATGAGGCAGAAGAAAGAATTAGTGATATAGAAGAGCAAATGACAGACAATAAAGAAGCTGAGCAAAAGAGAGACAAACAACTACTGGACCACAAGGGGAGAATGCGAGAGATAAGTAATACCATAAGATGAAACAACATTAGAATAATGGGGATTCCAGAAGAAGAAGAAAGAGAAAGAGGAGCAGAAGGTATACTGGAGAGGATTATTGTAGAGAATTTCCCTAATATAGCAAAGGGAACAAGCATCAAAATCCAGGAGGTGCAGAGAACACCCCTCAAAATCGATAAGAATCGGTCCACACCCCGGCACCTAATAGTAAAATTTACAAGTCTTAGCGAAAAAGAGAAAATCCTGAAGGGATTGGGACAAGAAGTCTGTAACATACAATGGTAAAAATATTAGACTGGCAGCAGACTTATCCACAGAGACCTGGCAGGCCAGAAAGAACTGGCATGACATATTCAGAGCACTAAACGAGAAAAACATGCAGCCAAGAATACTGTATCCAGTTAGGTTATCATTGAAAACAGAAGGAGTAATAAAAAGCTTCCAGGACAAACAAAAACTGAAAGAATTTGTAAAGAACAAACCAGTTCTACAGGAAATATTGAAAGGGGTCCTCTAAGCAACGAGAGACTCTAAAAGTATTATCAGGAAGGAACAGAGATAATACACAGTAACAATCACCTTACAGGCAATACAATGGCACTAAATTCATCTCTCTCAATAGTTACCCTGAACGTAAATGGGCTAAATGCACCAATCAAAAGTCACAGGGTTTCAGAATGGATAAAAAAACAAAACCCATCAATATGCTGCCTACAAGAAACTCATTTTAGACCTGAAGACACCTCCAGATTGAAACTGAGGGGGTGGAAAACAATTTACCATGCTAATGGACATCAGAAGAAAGCTGGGGTGGCAATCCTTATATCAGATCAATTAGATTTTAAGCCAAAGACTATAATAAGAGATGAGGAAGGACACTACATCACACTCAACGGGTCTGTCCAACAAGAAGATCTAACAATTTTAAATATCTATGCCCCTAACATGGGAGCAGCCAACTATATAAACCAATTAATAACAAAATCAAAGAAACACATTGACAAGAATACAATAATAGTAGGAGACTTTAACACACCCCTCACTGAAATGGACAGATCATCCAAGCAAAAGATCAACAAGGAAATAAAGGTCTTAAATGACACCCTGGACCAGATGGACATCAAATATATATCAGAACATTCCATCCCAAAGCAACAGAATACACATTCTTCTCTAGTGCCCATGGAACAGTCTCCAGAATAGATCACATCCTGGGTCATAAATCAGGTCTCAACCCATA
>RCUC01120835.1:0-10460 GCA_003697995.1 Taxidea taxus jeffersonii
GCATTGCCATTTAATAAAACCACCATTGATGTGTACTGTAAATGCAAATGAAAAATCCAGTGCTTATTTTAACAGAGATTCGTCTCCTAAAGGTTGCTGACTGTGTAGCATTATCTGTTTTTCCTATAACAGTTACTGGCTAAATAGTTTAATTAACCTCAGTTAGTGTAACCTGCCCCTGCTGCTCTTGTGAATATTGTTCCTGGTGAGTGGTCACTATGCAGCAAGGATGTGCTGAATGTACTCATTTCATTCCCTAACTCCTCTCCTATAGGATAACATACTCATTTCCTCAACTTAACAAACGAGGAAACTATGGATAAAAAGTCTAAGTTGCTGGGTAGCACACAAATAATCAAGAGTGGAACTGTGATGCTTACCTAGGTTTTTCTGACAGCGCAATGTCTTACCTGCTGTTTCTCTGCCACACTTTCTTTCCCCGTGTTCTCAGTGACTTTAGCTATGTCTCTGCTTGTTGGAACAGCTTAGCAGGACCAGTTTTTTTTTTCTTTTTTAAGATTTTATTTATATATTTGACAGAGAGAGATCACAAGTAGGCAGAGAGGCAGGCAGAGAGAGAGAGGAGGAAGCAGGCTCCCTGCTGAGCAGAGAGCCAAATGCGGGGCTCGATCCCAGGAAGGACCCTGAGATCATGACCTGAGCCAAAGGCAGAGGTTTAACCAACTGAGCCACCCAGGTGCCCCAGCAGGACCAGTTTTAATTGAAATCATAAACTACTCATTCTCTAAATGGCCTCATTCCATTTGGGATGCATACCAACAAGGGAAGAAAATATCCCAGGTCTGTGGAATTCACCAGAGCATGGATGGAATGTTCCTTCCTCAGCAGTCCAGCCCCTTTGTATGGGTTTTGTTACTATTGGCTATAAACCCTTAAACTCTTTTAAGGAGGTAAAAGAAGAAACAATCTTCTAACAATAGCATAAATCAGATCAGACATTGTGCTAAGTTCCTATTATGTATCATTTCACTTATTTCTCATAAAAGTTGCCCTGAAGTAGTCTGTATGATTTTAGTTTCATGGAGAAAGAAGCTGAGGCTCTAAAAGGATGAGTTCCCTGTGTGTGGTCATAGAGTAGGGGGTGCAGGACCAGGATTTAAACCTAAATTTCTTCTTCCCATTGAATACCACGTCTATGCATGCTTTGCTGTGTTCTGGCAGTTTGCATGAGGGGTGGGATGATGACGATCCTTGTTTACTGAGCCCATCCTTTGTGACAGACACTTTGAAATGCTCTTATATGCAGTTAACTGTTTATAGGTAAGGTAAAAATTCTCAGCACAACATAAGTATTAAAATATCCTGCAGTGCCTTCCTGTTAACCTGCTGTGGCTCATTTTTTTTTTACCCTTCTAATACATTTACTTCAAGTGTGTATTTGGTGTTACCATGGTGTTGAGATATGTGATGGTTGTTTTTAGGTAGTTGCTTCCTATTTCTTTCAGAGCATAAGCTGCTTAAAATAAAAGTGGGGGTGGTGGCCATTCAGCTGGCAGAGTAGACTGACACATGACCATGGTAGCCACAATGCTCTGTTGTCCGAATTTCTCTCCTGAATATAAGTGCCCACTCAACATAAGAGATTGCATTTTGTTCTTCCTATTTGAACTCTGGCACTTTTACAGTTCAGTGCAGTTACCTGGCTTGCTGTTAATGAGCTCTTTTCCTAAAAACACTCTCCATACATTCCTGATGTCCAGTGATGCAAAAATGGGAATATTCCACACTGTTGAGAACCTCGCATTAATTTAGAGTGTAGACTGTGTATTGATGGACTCCTCAGTAGTAACTCCCGTATTTGGTTAGGACTTAGTTTTTGTCTGTTTTTAATTTAATTTAATTTATTATTCATATTATTTTTTGGTGATAAGAACACTTTACATGAGCTCTACCCTTTAACAGATTTTTAGGTGCATACTATACCTGTCGTTAACTCTAGGCACAGTGTTGTACGGCACCTTTCTAGAACTTAATCCGTCTTGTGTAACTGAAACTTTACACCCAGTGATTAGCAGCTCCCATTTCCCCCTTCCCCCAACCCCTGGCAACCGCTGTTCTGTGCTTTTATGAATTCGACTATTTTAGATTATCTCCTCTATGTAGAATCATGTAGTACTTATCCTTCTGTGACTGGCTTATTTCACTTACCATGATGCTCTCCAGGTTCTTATCTGTTGTGGTGCAGCATAGAAATTCCTTCTTTTTAAGGCTGAATCGTATTTCATTCTATCTATAGACCACAATTTCCTAATTCATTCATCTGTTGATGGTCATTTACATTGTTTCCACATCTTGGCTGATGTAAAGAGTGCTACAGTGAACATAGCAGTGCTGATCTCTCTTCAAATACTGGTTTCAATTGTTTTGGATAAATACCCAGAAGTAAGATTGCTGCATCATGTGGTGATTCGATTTTAAATCATTTTGTAGGAACTCCCATACTGTTTTCCACAGGGGCTGCACTTCTTTGCATTCTCACCAACAGTGTGCAAAGATCTGGTACAAGAACTGAGTCCTCTTAAAAACTCATTAAAACTTGGTCACTTCGTTTCTATAGACTTTTAACCAGATAAAAGTTTGATTGTCTTCTAGTTCAGAGGTACCAAGTCTTCAAGTCATTGTTTCAAAAAACTCACTGTACTTGCTAATTCAACCACCAGTAGTTAATGCATCAGTGAAGTCATACATTCAGTCAGATAGCTATTTATTCATTATTTTTTCATGTGTGTGTGTGTGTGTTAAAGGATTTATTTATTTTGTTGTACAACTAGTATCAGCATAACTTGGGTTTTCCTAGGGAATTTCTATAAAGACAAAGCCTCTGCCCTCATCGACCTTATTCTACAATAGGGAGGATGGCTGTGAATAGCCATGGAAAACCCAAGCCCTTCACATTTATCTAATTAGATATGTGCTCTCTAAAAATGATGAATAAAGATAGATTATCAAACTTGAGGGTCACATGGAGGAAGAAGTTTCCTAGTTTCATAATGAATTTGAGTAGAAGCAACCACAGATACCCAATGATGCTAAGATGGAAATATCTCACACTGTAGAGACCAAATATTAATTTGGAGAGGGGACTGTGTGTATATAATTTTTTACTCTCATCCTCTCTTTCTCTGTTTTTCTAAAGAAATGCTTTGGTAGGAAAGGGCTCCTTTTTCTCCCTAGAGGAATAATAAATAATATGTGATTCAGGGACCTTAGAATCCTGGGACTAGCAGAACCAGATAATATTATTTATTAAAGCAGTTAGAGCAACCAGTGGAGCAATTAGAGGCAAAAAGCTGAAAACTTGTAGATGGAATTTTTGATACTAAAAGTGCATGCAAGAAAATGTTAAAATGGTTTCTTTAGGCATAATAACAAAAGCTAGAATAAAATTAAGCAGTAAGAAAGAAACAGTTGGAGTTCAGTGAAATATAATAACTGATTCATAACTAAGGGGTTTATTTCATTATAAGTGGCTCTAAACAGCATCTTCACTTGCAGTTGGCTCAAAATTGCATCTTCCTATAAATTTTCCATATAGAGGCTACAAACCAATGTTTAGAAAAAATATTTTTTATAACATAAAAGTGCATTTATGCCTGTTAACTTTGAAAAATAGATACACACTGCCTTTCTCCAAGAGCAGCATCTCCCTGTGTTCGCAGGGACATGATTGGGATTAAAGACATTGTGGCCAGATCAATTTGAACTCCAGTTTCTTTGCACTAGGACTTCACAGGAATGTTAATTTGCTAAAGTGCATCGCACTTCATAAGAAAGAGAAAACGTAGGCAGCGCATTCCATCTTGGAACTTTGTGTGGTTTTGCAGAGCATCTGGAGTGAAAGGGAGGACACTCACGCTCCTTGCTGGTCGGTGCTTTAGACGATAACGTGTTGAGCATTGCAAGTATCCCAAGCCTTATTCCACTATGTTGAACAGGATGTGCATCTCTTTTGTTACCGTATGAGTCTCCCTCCCCCTTTCCCTCCTTTTTTTTCTGTCTGTAGGACCCACTTAAGGGAGACTGATGACTTCGGTGAATACTTTGACTCTATTATCATAGGCCAGGGGTCATTAAACTATATAGCCTGTGTGCCAAACTTGGCCTACCACCTTTCTTTAAATGAAGTTTTATTGGAACACAACGATCCTCACTCTTTTTATGCCCTACAACTGCAGAGTTGAGTAGCAGTGACAGGGGGTGTACGGCCTGCTGAGCCTAAAATATTTACTTGACAAAAACGTTTGCCAGTCGCTACCCTAGACGGATGGGGGTCTGGATTTTCATCAGTAATCTGAATAGTTAGCTCCCATATCATTCTGGGATCTTACATTGTCTCAGAAACTCCCTAAAGATTAAAAAAAAAATAAATATTTTTTAAATCTGTAGCAGTCAAAGAAATTCTCTGGATGACACTCCAGCTGTATGTGATGGGAAGCGGCTTCTCCCAAACTTTCCTGAGAGCCCCTGGGACATTGGTCCTCATGGGACCCACGGCAGTATATACTCACACTGAGTCTGCCAGAGAAGTCTGGTTTTGTTTAGTATAGCTTTGGGGCCCATCCTCATAACTACCCTACAGGCTATGAAAGGGCATCCTGAAAAATGCGGTGATGCTTTACCTGCTTGAAGTGAGGAATTTACTTGTTTCTTCTGGTGAGTTTATTATGAAACCCCATTTTTTCCTCCCTTCTCCAGACCTCAATAACTACAATACAGGGTTTTTAGAATACAGGCTGGTGACTGCCTTAGCCAAACCCTGGTGTCTGCATTTCGAGGTCTGGGTAACTTCTCGGAGTAGCAGTATTTCTGTATCTAAAAATATAAAATGGCATGAAGTAGAAATTCACTTGGAGGAGCCTTGCTGTACGTAGTATGTTCCACAAAACCCTGACATGTATTCTCCGTTGTGAGACTCGATATTCAACGAGTGATACTGGAAATAATGTCTGGATTTTAATTCATGCCTATTTAGTATTTTATTTTAAGATTTTATTTATTTATTTATTTGACAGAGAGAGAGAGAGATCACAAGTAGGCAGAGAGGCAGGCACAGAGAGAGGGGGAAGCAGGCTTCCCCCTGAGCAGAGAGCCCGAGGCGGGGCTCGATCCCAGGACCCTGGGATCATGACCTGAGCTGAAGGCAGAGGCTTTAACCCACTGAGCCACCCAGGCGCCCCACCTATTTAGTGTTTTAATATAGTGCCCTCCACAGGTTATCTCATTTATACTTCATTGCAGTAACTGTGGATTACACATATTCTGTTGCACTTACAGGTTGTTTTCCCTGGGAGTAGATGGGAGTCTGAATTACAGGGTGTTTGTTAGGGATTAGCACCTATGAATGGAAGGAGATGAAAAGCAGGATGGGCAGGGGGAGAAGTCTAACAGCATCACAGTTCCTGCAAAAGCTTGGCCCAACACAGTGGGTCTCTCTGGAATGAATGTCGGTCATCCGAGGAGTCCTGCTGCAGGCCAAAAGGACCTTTATCCCTCTGCTTGCTTAATCTCCACATAAACTCTGGAGCATAGGCTCTCAGATTCAAAGGAGTGGATAGCTGAAGGCTGCCTGCTGACCCCTCCCCACACAGCTCAGGCATCCTTCCTCAAAGGAAGATCTGCACAGAGTGGCTTCGTGTCAGTTCATGGATCAGAGCTCTGAGCCTCTTTATTAGGGAAGTAATTTGACTAAATTCATCATGCTAGCCATGTAGCTCCCAAACCCATGTTGGCACCACACTACAGTATCTTTCTTTAGGCAAGTAGATACTTGTTCTGCATTTTGACAAACAGACACTGAAGGGCCAGATGGGAGTGCTGAAATGCTCTCAGTGTGGTATGACCATAGTTATCCAAAACCATGAAGCTGCATGAATTTATAAAATATGTTATAAAATATTTTAACCCACTGAGCCATGCAGGTGCCCCCCCCATTTTTTAAGATTTTATTTATTTATTTGACAGACAGAGATCACAAATAGGCAGAGAGGCAGGCAGAGAGAGAGGAGGAATCAGGCTCTCTGCTGAGCAGAGATCCCAGGACCCTGAGACCATGACTTGAGCCGAAGCCAGAGGCTTTGTTATAAAATACTTTAAAACAAGTGATCTAGAGTCATAAAAATAGCATAAAATAAAAGGAAAATTCTGATCTTGCCTTTAAAAGTTTCTGTGTTTTTTTGTTTTTGTGTTTGTTTTCTGATTGGTGAAGTCTTTGTCTCCTCTAGGGAATAAAATTTGATAGTAATGTTTATATTCAGAGAGAAACAAAGATGCTTGTGTAGGCTGAGCAGTGTTATCTAACATTGTTATACTCATAAGGCAAAATAAATCCTCTATTTTGCATCCCAAACAAAGGGAGATTGACATCCTTATCTGATGTTCAAATATTTATGGGAGTCATTTCAACCAAGCCTTTATTTCTCCTTATATGTCTTCGCTCTGATTTGACACAAGGTATTATACAACCTTGCTTTTGATAAAGGACAATCAGATTTGACTTCGTGTTACAGAGGAATATACAATATTGCATATTTGAGAAGAGAAGATGTTAAAAATGGAGAAATGCCGTCTCCATCCATCTATCAAAAGTTTATTAGCTTTATGTTATGTGTCTGGGGCCAGTTTGCTGGGGAGTGAAACCATTCAAGTTGGAGTGCCTTCCAAATGCGCCTCGGGATGCCAGTCAAGTTTGGGGATGGGGATGGTCTGCTGAGGTGTGTGGCTCCACAGTAAATAAGATTTATGAAAGTCCTTAAAAAGGGTCACAGCTATGAGGAATACATTTAATACTGCAGAAGACAGCAAAAGACCTAAATGTCTTTCCAAAGCCAACGGTCTGAAACTGGAGATAACAGGTATGGAAAGAGAACAGGATCTAGAGGGTGGTGAAGTGTGGGGGAATCTGCTCACTGGAGAAAGAGAAAGCCTGTGTGGATCACCTTTATTAAACATCAAGTACGTGATATTAGACTTTGAACTCGCTTACATGTACAAGACTATGTTAGACCATGTAGGCAGACATTGTGTTTAGGGATGAGTATTTTTGATGGGAAATACTTTTGTCCCACTAGAGAGAATTGCATCTGCTTGACCACTGGAATGGTGTGCTTATATTAGTACTATTATAAATCAGATACGTAAACAAGGTATTTCAGTATTAAGTGCATTTCCAGCCCTTAATTCCCAGGGTTTAGTTTAAGTCCTTAGCATGTACTAAATGAGCCTAAATTTACTAAATGTCCAGTGAAATTTTCAATGCATAGATGATAACTTTAGGACATGAAAAAATACCTTTTCTGGTCTAGTTATGCACTACTCTTTGTATTCCTTGGGTGTGCGTGTTTTCGATAAACAATTCTTTCGTGTTTTACAGTAAACGATTTTGACCAAAATTGGAAACTATATAGTCAAATACCACTTTCCTCATAGCTATCTGACATTCAATGTCAGATACTATGGTCAGGATATGATACTTAATATCTCACTAACTTTATGGCTGGGGAAAAAATGTGTATTATCTGCATTTTGCAACCACGGATATTGAGAGTCAGGTCAACTTATATGGGTTCCTCAAGTCATATATTTGGAGGATTAAATAAGAAGTTAATATATGGGGTTTAGCAGAGAAGCTGAAAATTAGGAAGGCCATGATAAATATATTAAATATATTACTAAATCTTAATGGTGGGCCTCTTCCTATGGTCCAGACTTTTTTTTTTTTTAAACTTCACACTATCTGTATTTTATTCTTAATGTAGCTTCGTCCACTTTGAATATCCTTTCATATAGACAAAAGTCATTATTGGTATGTTTGGTAGCCCCCAAAAGATATTTAAGAGAGTTAAAGGACGTTCTTCACTCTTTGATTTCCCCTGAGAAGAGGAAGAGGCTGTGAGCCATTTGTAAGGGTATTTCTTCAATATTCGTCCATATCCTTTACTTCCCACATCCAAATAATCACTATGTCTTGTTTATTTTACTTTCTAGACTCCAACACCATCATCTCTAATGTGAGCACTCATGGAAGTCCCATCTGCCTGCCTCCAGCCCCTTGATATCCACACAGGTGCCAAACTAATCTCTAACCCACTTAGAGCTGTGTTGTCCATTAGATTAGACACTGGTCACATGTGGCCCTTTGAATGGAGATAAAATTAATTTAAATTAAACAAAATAACAAATTTCAGTTGCTCTGTTCTATTAACTAGACTTCAAGGGCTAAACAGCTACATGTAGCAAGTGGTTACCACATTCGACGGCTCCTGTATGTAGAACAAATAGGTAGAGCATATTTCTACATCACAGAAAGATCTATGAAATTCAGCTGTGGTTTATATCATATGACTTTCCTGTTATATTTCTTCAAATGGCTCCCCATTTCCTATGGGTGAAAAAATTGCACCACTCAGTTTCTAAGGTCCTTTGTGATGTATGTCCTTCCCTTGTCGAATCTTGAACTTCAACCACACTATCCTTTGTTGAGGTCTTTAAGCGCAGAGAACATATTCCTAACTCAGACTTTTCATGTTTTCTCTTGCTTTTGATATGAATAATTTATAATATTTTATATATCTCATCCCTTTTTGTCTTCATCACCGTAAGCTTTGAAAAGACTGATTTATTTTCATTGTTTCTTCACCCATAGACTTCATCTATATGACATGAGCCCAAGGCCATACTTGTCTTGGCACCTAACATCATGCCTTGCACATAAGAAATACTCAATGAGGAGTGAATGAAGGAAGAAAGTTAAGAGCTGAGATGGAAGGGAAAGATGGGAAAGAAATAATAGAATGCTCATCTGTCAGACCTGAGCTCTCCCTACACTAGTATGGTCCTTTAATTTTATGGTTTCCTAAATAAACTTAAACTCTCAAGATTTTCTACATGTACTTTTTTTTTTTCCCTGCTGAGGATGCTGTCCTTACCTGTTCTACCTGGAAAAATCCTGCTCATTCTTCCTGTCCCCAAACAGATGCTATATCCTCTTGGTGTCATTTCTGATCCTCCTCACCCTTTCCCAGGCACATTTGGGCTTACTCACTGCAGTGTGAGCATGACTTCATTACAGAGCTTGCCTCTTTTCACTGTAAACAGTGAGGTCACACCAAAGTGTCCAAAGAAGAGAGTCGTTATTCAAATGTTTATCTTCTCACTTGCCTAAAAGAAGCAACCACAAAAACCTTATTGAAATTAAAAGAAATAATAAAAATTTGATATTTAATCCCTTCACAGTGTGCAAGACTGCATTTGGTTTTCCCCCATATTTATGCTATCATATCATATTTAGAATTTTCAGTTAGGAATGATTATTTTGATGATTCAGAAAATTAGAATTTCTCCGAAGACATTATGTAAATATTGAAGAGTTAATCATGAATCAAATTTTATCTGAGATTTACACTAAAGAATTATTTTGTTGTTGTTGTTCTTTTGGTTCTCTGGCTGCAGAACGTTACACACAAGATTGTCGCTTTAGGTCTCTAGTTTTTCAAGATAATAATGCAACAATGACAAAACAAAACACACACTCGGAAAATGGAACCGACAGATTGGGGCTCCTGGGTGGCTGAGTAGGTTAAAGCCTCTGCCTTCGGCTCAGGTGGTGATCCCAGGGTCCTGGGATGGAGCCCTGGGATGGAGCCCTGCTGAGCAGGGAGCCTGTTTCCTCCTCTCTCTCTGCCTGCCTCTCTGCCTACTTGTGATCTCTATCTGTCAAATAAATAAATAAAATCTTAAAAAAACCCAGATTTAGAATCTGAGCTTTCTATATTTGACCCTAAATAAAGTAAAAGGTACTTGAGCATGATCATGTTGGATGAATCTGCTTCACTCTTTAGATGAAAACAGCAAGTCAAAATATGGTAACATTCTGTCTCTCTCCATATGAGCACCAAACACCAGAATCTTTTAAATATTTTGTTGTTGTTTAAAAATACCTAAATATTTGGCAGAGTGTCTTCTAGAAATAATGATAAAGACTCAGTGTAAAACCACTTTTAAAAATCCTGAGGAAATTTAGAACACATTATCTAATTTGGGATTCACCTTAACCTTTAAAAGAAGGCGATTATATTGTTCTCATTTTTAGGTGAAGAAACTGAGGATTGGCTATATAAATTGGCTTAGCAGAGAAGTTAGGAATAGAAGGACCATTTCCTGGGAAAATCATTAGGTGTTTCACAAATATTACAGTGGAAAGAATATAGCCCATGATAACTTTTTCTTAGGAAACCTGTTATCAGTTTATCTTTATCTGATGGTACATCAGTGTAGCTGTTCGTGTATACTCCCGGGTTTATCCTACACAGTTTCCTCATGTTGCCCCGAAGCCACTGGCAATGAAAATGGAAGACTCCCTGACTTCGGGATGTTTGTTCTAAAAATCCTTAAAATGTTCCTTTTTTTTTTTCTTTTTAAGACTTTATTTATTTATTTTTCAG
>RCUC01120837.1:0-19681 GCA_003697995.1 Taxidea taxus jeffersonii
GTGGTGAATAATCCTTTTAATGTACTGTTGGATCCTATTGGCTAGTATTTTGGTGAGAATTTTCGCATCTATGTTCATCAAGGATATTGGTCTGTAATTCTCTTTTTTGATGGGATCCTTGTCTGGTTTGGGGATCAAGGTGATGCTGGCCTCATAAAATGAGTTTGGAAGTTATCCTTCCATTTCTATTTTTTTGGAACAGTTTTAGGAGAATAGGAATTAATTATTCTTTAAATGTTTGGTAGAATTCCCCTGGGAAGCCATCTAGCCCTGGGCTTTTGTTTGTTTGGAGATTTTTGATGACTGTTTCAATCTCCTTACTGGTTATGGGCTTATTCAGGTTTTCTATTTCTTCCTGGTTCAGTTTTGGCAGTTTATATATCTCTAGGAAGCATCCATTTCTTTCAGATTGTCAAATTTGTTGGCATAGAGTTGCTCATAATATGTTCTTATGATTGTTTGTATTTCTTTGGTGTTGGTTGTGATCTCTCCTCATTCATTCA
This sequence comes from Taxidea taxus jeffersonii, assembly GCA_003697995.1. NCBI lineage: Eukaryota > Metazoa > Chordata > Mammalia > Carnivora > Mustelidae > Taxidea > Taxidea taxus. The sequence continues at coordinate 504 of RCUC01120837.1, forward strand.
TGATTTTATTTATTTGGGTCCTTTCCCTTTTCTTTTTGATAAGTTTCGTTGATTTGTTCTATTGTTTTTTTGGTTTCTATTTCATTGATTTCTGCTTTGATCTTTATTATTTCTCTTCTCCTACTGGGTTTAGGTTTTCTTTGTTGTTCTTTCTCGAGCTCATTCAGGTGTAGAGTTAGGTTGTGTATTTGAGACCTTTTCTGTTTCTTGAGATAGGCTTGTATCGCTATATATTTTCCTCTCAGGACTGCCTTTGCTGTGTCCCACAGATTTTGGACCATTGTGTTTTCATTATCATTTGTTTCCATGGTTTCTTTCAATTCTTCTTTAATTTCCTCGTTGACCCATTCATTCTTTAGAAGGATGCTGTTGAGTCTCCATGTATTTGTGCTCTTTCCAAATTTCCTCTTGTGATTGAGTTCTAGCTTCAGAGCATTGTGGTCTGAAAATATGCAGGGAATGATCCCAATCTTTTGATACTGGTTGAGACCTGATTTGTGACCCAGGATGTGATCTATTCTGGAGAATGTTCCATGGGCACTAGAGAAGAACGTGTATTCTGTTGCTTTGGGGTAGAATGTTCTGAATATATCTGTGATGTCCATCTGGTCCAGTGTGTCATTTGAGACCTTTATTTCCTTGTTGATCTTTTGCTTGGATGATCTGTCCATTTCAGTGAGGGGTGTGCTAAAGTCTCCTACTATTATTGTATTCTTGTCAATGTGTTTCTTTGATTTTATTATTAATTGGTTTATATAGTTGGCTGCTCCCATGTTAGGGGCATAGATATTTAAAACTGTTCGATCTTCTTGTTGGACAGATCCTTTGAGTATGATATAGTGTCCTTCCTCATCTCTTATTATAGTCTTTGGCTTAAAATCTAATTAATCTGATATAAGGATTGCCACCCCAGCTTTCTTCTGATGTCCATTAGCATGGTAAATTGTTTTCCACACCCTCACTTTCAATCTGGAGGTGTCTTCAGGTCTAAGATGAGTTTCTTGTAGGCAGCATATTGATGGGTTTTGTTTTTTTATCCATTCTGAAACCCTGTGTCTTTTGATTGGGGCATTTAGCCCATTTACGTTCAGGGTAACTATTGAGATATGAATTTAATGCCATTGTATTGCCTGTAAAGTGATTGTTATTGTATATTGTCTCTGCTCCTTTCTGATAATACTGTTAGGGTCTCTCTTTGCTTAGAGGACCCCTTTCAATATTTCCTGCAGAGCTGGTTTGGTGTTTACAAATTCTTTCAGTTTTTGTTTGTTCTGGAAGCTTTTAATCTCTCCTTCTATTTTCAATGATAACCTAGCTGGATAAAGTATTCTTGGCTGCATGTTTTTCTCGTTTAGTGCTCTGAATATATCATGCCAGTTCTTTCTGGCCTGCCAGGTCTCTGTGGATAAGTCTGCTACCAATCTAATATTTTTACCATTGTATGTTACAGACTTCCTGTCCCGTGCTGCTTTTAGGATTTTCTCTTTGTCGCTAAGACTTGTAAATTTTACTGTTGGATGGCGGGGTGTGGACCGATTCCTATTGATTTTGAGAGGTGTTCTCTGCACCTCCTGGATTTTGATGCTTGTTCCCCTTGCTATATTAGGGAAATTCTCTACAATAATCCTCTCCAGTATACCTTCTGCTCCTCTTTCTCTTTCTTCTTCTTCTCGAATCCCAATTATTCTAATGTTGTTTCGTCTTATGGTATCACTTGTATCTTGAATTCTCCCCTCGTGGTCCATTAGTTGTTTGTCTCTTTTTTGCTCAGCTTCTTTATTCTCTGTCATTTAGTCTTCTATATCACTAATTCTTTCTTCTGCCTCATTTATCCTAGCAGTAAGAGCCTCCATTTTTTATTGCACCTCTTTAATAGCTTTTTTTTAAATTTCAACTTGATTAGATTTTAGTTCTTTTATTTCTCCAGAAAGGGCTTTTATTTCTCCTGACAGGGTTTCTCTAATATCTTCCATGCCTTTTTCGAGCCCAGCTAGAACCTTGAGAATCGTCGTCATGAATTCCAGATCTGACGTATTACCAATGACTGTATTGATTCGTTCCCTAGCCTTTGATACTGCCTCCTGTTCTTTTTTTTTGTGGTGAGTTTTTCCGCCTTGTCATTTTGTCCAGATAAGAATCCGCTGTTCTCCTTGTTAAGTGAACTTGGTCTTGGCTGGATTTCTTGTTGATCTTCTGGGGGAGGGGCCTGTTGTAGTGATTTTCAATTGTCTCTGCCCCAGGCAGAATTGCACCACCCTTACCAGGGGCTGGGCTGAGTAATCCTCTCAGGTTCGCTTTTGGGAGCTTTTGTTCCCTGAATGCTTTCCGTAGAGTTCCAGAGGTCGGGAATGACAATGGCAGCCTCCCAATCTCTGGCTCAAAGGAGCCGAGAGCTAGGGGCCCCAGTCTTCAGTCGCCTTCAGAGAAAAGCGCTTAATCACTCCTGTCTCCCCAGCCTTCGGCCGCGCTTGGAGAAAATTGTACATAATCAGTCCCATCTCACTGGCTTCCGGCTGTGCTCCGAGCTCACCCAGCCTGTGACCAAGCGTCTCTGTCACTGTCTCTGGCAGAGTCCCACCTGGAGTCTCTGAACCCTGTAGATCCCTGAGCTCTCCCAGGTCGGATTCTCCCGGATCTTGTAGGGGCCCCTCGCACAGAGCACGGGCCCATGTCACAGACCACGGCTCTACAAAACCCCAAGTTGAGAGCTCACTCCTTGGCTCTGTCTCCACAGCCAGCTTCCCCGCTCTAATACCTGTGAGCTCTGTGACACTCAGACACCCCCGATCCTTCTATGACCCCGCAGGACCTGAGTCCACGCTGTCCCCGCAAGGTCTTCACCCCAGTTTAGGCTCTGGAGCGATGTCCCTCCATGGAGCAGACTTTTACATGTCCTGATTTTGTGCTCCGTTGCTCTGCCACTTGCTGGGAGCCGGCCCCTCCCCCTGTGGTCTATCTTCCCATCGCGTTGGATTCACTTCTCCACTGGTCCTACCTTTTAGAAAGTGGTCGATTTTCTGTTTCTAGAATAGTTGTTTTTCTTCTCTTTGATCTCCTTTTGGATTCGTCGGTGTTTGGAATAGTTTGATAGGCTATCTAGCTGATCTCCTGCTGCCTGATGTCGTCTCAGCCTGCTACTTCTCCGCCATCTTGACTCCTCCCCCCTGTCATGACATCTTATATGTAGAAAGTGATCAGTAAATGCAAGAAGATTGATAATTTAAAATTACCAACTGAAATCAACTCATCATCCAGGTGGACTTATCCTAGGAACACCTACCTTCTAGATTCATGCAATATAGGGGCATCTTATTTCTATTTACTGCTTTGCAACACAGTAAACCAAACACATGAATTATGACATTTTCAAGAGGTATTAGGTAAACCAATGTCCACTTCTGTGCTCTCCCCAAAACAGAAACTGTTTTGTCTTTCTTGGTGCAGGTGGTTATTTGGGAATGAATCCCAGGAAGTACAAGTGAGAAACAGGGGATATGAACAGACAGGAAATTAATGAAGTACTGTTTATTGAGCTTATGATACTTTTGGTTATGGGTCTTTGTCTCATTGGGACCTCTAAGGCACTCATAAAATTCACCTAGGGGTCATACCTGTAATGGTGAGACTGAACATCTATCTACTGGCTTCTAGTCTCCATATATGGTGATTGTCCCTGGGAACTTTAACAACTACAACACCATCATCCACCGTATTCCCTCATCAAACTCCAAGGGTGCAGCTCTGGGTGGACTGAGACACTTATCTGGCATGGAGAATACCCTGAACTAAAAGCAGAAAGCCCCTCTGGTGTCCTTGAGATAAGACCTAGAAATGTGCCCAGAGCTGTCTTGCAAGCTGCACTGAAATCAGGTCACCTGTTGAGCTGGGATGAAGAGATATTTCTTTACCAAATATTGCCTGATTTTTAGAAACACAGTCTAAGACACAAAAGGAAGACCAAAGCTGCTTACCTAAGTCTCAACTGAGAAGACATCTGGGATTAGATTTCATTCTTGAAATTTTGTCCTAAGCCTGAGTCTAAAGTGAATTATGATTTTGAGTAAAATTGGGTTTATGTAGTTCAACTTAATATAGTACTTTGATAACAGTCCATGAAGGCTTTCAAACTCAAGAAATAGAGCATTTGTTAAAGGCCAGTTTTTTGACTGGTGAGAGATTATGTTTGACCCAGCAGTGTGCTAACCTGCATACTCCAGCAAAGGGAGTATTAGAGTATATTTATCATGTGAGACAAACTCATCCATGGGAGGGTCCAGAAGATTTATCTTCCACCATATTGTGAGAATGAATCTGTAAGAGGATCCCTGTATCCTTGAAGAGGTCACTGTTCATTCATCTCTGTAGGCCAGACCTTTCCATGTGAACTACAGTCACTGGATTGGGAAATCTAAATGTAGGAGTAATTGGACCCCAGGGTGGCAGAGACTCAACCAGCAAAGGCAAGATGGACATGGTTACTAAAAAGAATGATAGAGTCAAAGCAGTAATCAGAATATTCTGAATTGTGCAGACCATGGTGCTGGCTGGTTATTTAGCATTTCTAGAAGAGAAATAGGTGGGGAAAATTACTAAATTCCTACTTGATCTGTGTGAGCATCAAAGTTCTAGGTCAAGTGAATAAAAGCTGAATCTGAATTATTAAAACATAGAGTCATAGACCCCAAATCAATGTTGAAGCTTGAGCCAGTTTATAGACCCAGAGCCTCTTGAATAAAGGAGAGGCTAGTTGCGCAGTACACTGGTGACAATTTATACTGTTAATCTTCCTCTCAGTCTTCTCCATTGGAACCTATGGTCTTTTACTAGAGAAACTGAATTAGGAAAAAAAGAAATCATCAGTTCTTTCTGGGACTACTGGACACTGACTAAACTGACACTGATTCCAGGAGACCCAAAATGTCACATGGTCCACTAGTCAGAGCAGGGATTTATGGAGATCAGGTGATCAATAAAGTTTTAGTTTAGGCTATTCTCACAGTGTGCTCAGTGGGTCCCCATATCCATCTTGTGGTTATTCCCCCAGTTCTGGGATGCATAATTTGAATAAATATACTCAGCAGCTGGCAGAATCACCATTTGTACCCTGACACATAGAGTGAGGATCATTAGGGTGGGAAAGGCCAAGTGCAAGCCACTAGAACTGCCTGAACCTAGCAAAACAGTAAACCCCAAACAGTACCACATTCCTGGAGAGATTTCAGGATCAGTGATCAAGCAGGGCCTTGAAACATGCAGGGCTGATGATTTATAGCACATCTCCATTCAATTCACTTATTTGGTATGCACAGAAGAAAGATGGATCTTGTATAATGACTGGATTATCACAATCTTCACCAGGGTGACTACAATGGCAGCCACTATCCAGATGTGGTTTCCTTGCTTGAGCAAATTGGCATATTCCTTAGTACCTTTTATGCACTGGGACATACTTTATTTTCCATCCTTGTTAATAACAACCACTAGAAGCAGTTTGCTTTTAACTGGCAAGGCCAGCAATACACCATCATTCTTCTGCCTCAGGGAAATATCAACTCTTCAACCCGTTATCATAATTTAGTTTGTAAGATCTTGATTGGCTTTCCCTTCCACAAGATATCACACTGGCCTATTACACTGATGACATTACACTGGACCTAGTGAGATAGAGGTCTATATTACTGATAACATTATGTTGATTGGACCTAGTGAGAAAGAGGTAATTAGTTCTCTAGACTTCTGGCAAGCATATAAATGCCAGGGGGTGGGAAATAAATCTGACTAAAATTAATAGTTTTCTATCTCAGTGAAATTTCTATGGCCCCAGAGATATGAGGCATGTTGAGCTCTCCCTTCTAAGGTAAAGAATAATTTATTGCATCTGACCCCTCATTCAACCAAAAATGAAGCACAATACCTAGGAGAAGCTCTGGATTTTTGGTGGCAATAAATTCCTTGTTTGGATGTGTTCCTCAGTCCCATGTGCCAAGTGATATGAAAAGCTGCTAGTTCGAATGGAACCAGAATAAGAGAAGTCTTGCAACAGACTCCAGCTGCTATGTTATCTGCTTAGCCCTTCGGATCTTCTGATCTAGCAGATCCACTATAGCTGAAGTGTCAGTGGCAGATAGGGATGCTGTTTGGAGGCTTTGACAGGTCCTCTATGCATCAGTAGCAGTGCAGGGCTTTGGGATTCTGAGCAGAGTACTGCCATCCATCAAGGATAGCTACTTGCTTTTTGAGTGACAGCTCTTTGCTCATTACTGAGCTTTTGGAGAGACTGAAAGCACAAGTAAGTTACATGAATGAGTGGTCCAAATGGCCATGGTTCCTCTCCCGCCACACTGTCTTCTCTCTCCCAGCCTCACCTATGGCCTCATGAGGAACTCCCTATAAGCAGCTGACAGAGAAGAGCAGTTTCTGTCTTGGTTTACACATAGTTCTGCAACATAAGCAGGCATCACCTGGAAAAAAATATATATATATGCATATGTATATATATATATGTATTTATATAAATACACACACATGTATGTGTGTATACATATATATATGTATGTATGTATATACATATGTATGTATATATGTATATACATGTATATACATACACATACATATACATACATATACATACATGTATGTATATATGTATATATATATACATACATACATATATATATATATATAATTTTTTTTTCTGGAGAATCCTGACTAGTAAAGGGAATGAGCTCAGTTAAAACTTCACACCACCACTCTGTGTGACCCAATGAATTGAGAAAATTGTTGTCATGTTCTCATCAGTATAAGACCCTCCGTCAGGCCATCATACTACTGTGGCCCTTACCTGCTGAGCCGTGCTGATGATCTGAGCTGACAGTAAGCTCTGGGGTTTCCTGGGTGTCCTCCAATAAGCTCTAGGGATTGCTGGGTGTTCTTCCCATGCTAGTCTCTACCTAATAGCACAGATAAACTGACCAAGGAACTGTAAGAGCTGTTGAGGGAGGCACATTGGCAGAGCAGTACATCTCTTGCTCATTGGAATGCCTGGAGCACAGGCGAACCTCCAGCTGCCAGTCCCTGTACTACGCCTACTGGAACCCTCTAGAGTGCTGGTATCACCTTGCTGTAACAACCTACAATAATAGCAATGGCAGATATACACCTAGCCATCTGTTCCTTGATGGGATGACTCTTGGAGCATGTTCTACATAGATTATCAGATGGCCTTGTAGGATTGAGCCCTTGTCATCACAGTGCCAATTGGCTTAACAATGCACACTTCCTTGTCATCCATCTCCTGCCTGTCTCCCTCTCCAAACAGGTATTTCTGTTATTGATGTTTCTGTGGCCTCTGAATAAACTGTCAACACTTGAGTCTGTGTCTCAGGTTTGCATTTAGGAGAAACCCACATGAAGGCTGGCAGGTTGTAGAGAGGGATGTGATGATGTGAGGTATCCCATCCTTGTGTCCATCAGACTCAGGCAGAAGGAGCCAAGGCCCACAGAGCAGGGATGTGGTGGCCCCTAAGCCCTGTAATATTGCTCTTCCTAAGGATAATAATACTCATTTCAGTAGCAACAATAGTTGCTACTGTTATGAGGCCTGTTATGAGGCCACTAACTTTAAGATCTTGCTACACTTAATCCACATAACAATGTTGACTGCCCTTGCTTTTAAAGGAACTGCACCTCAGGGATGTTAACCAACTAAAGTTCTTGGCTAGAAAGCTGTGTAGATGGATTGGAATTTTGACATAAGTGACTTAATGAAAGTTATTTCTTTCTTCTTGAAGTCTTTCCTAATCTGTCTTGTCTGAGATAACACAAAGTACTTAGACTTCAGTGTCAGACAAACAGGGCACAGAGGTGACCAGATAGGGGTATTTCACAACCTGCCAAAACTACACAGGCACATTGATGCATGAAGTTTTGGCGCACGGTGAGCTTCCTCCTGATGCAAAAGCCATTATTGATGAGACGTGTTATGTATAAATGTATATGTATACATATACATGTATATGTATATGTATATGTATATGTATATGTATATGTATATGTATAAAGCTCTAACCAAAATGATCACATCATAATTTATGATATCAATATTGGGCACAACGCAAATGCTCTGTATTTGGTGAATAGACAAACTACTAAATTCATCAAGACAATACTAAGCGAGTGTTACAATGAAATGCAAAATTATTTAATGGAAAGGGGAAATAAACATCATATGCTAAGGGAAAAGACTGGTTACAAAGGACATTAGTAATGACATGTTACGAGTCTGTATTGTACAAAATATTATATCAATAGACATAAGAATGCATTGATAAAATGTTGGGAATCCCTTGGGTCATGGGATTTCTAGGGACTTTAATCTTTCTATTTGGTCTTTATCACATTTTCTACAATGAATATATAAATGTGTACTTTACAAAATATTCTCTGTTCCTTGACCAAAACTCAAAAGTAATTTCTGAGACATGGTTTATTAAGGTCGAAAATGATTGAGGCAAAGGATGTGTGAAGTCACATTGTGAAGGGATCAGAACAGGGAGTAGAATGTCATTTATTAGGCTTATTGCTGGACTTGGTTATCCTACAATGATGGCCTTTTGTCACTTGTTTCCAGCAGAAAGGAAACCATTCTGATCCTATGAGAAAAGAAGCCAGAATGTGTACTTCCTGAGCTCTCGTGTGCCCTGTCCTGGAGACATCAGCTGTTCCAGAGAGTTCTTTGGGATATGTCTTAGGGTTTAGGGCCTTAGGAATAGTAAAGGATCTTGGTGTTTCTGGTGAAATATCCCATCTGACCTCTGCTGGGATTCCTACTGGTCCCGCTGGGTAAGGATAAATGCTGTCAGTTTCACCCAGGTGGCTCATGGCTCAAAATGCAATCAAGTTTCAATAAATTCAGTGATAGGAGAAGTAATGAAAACAATATAGAAGAGGGTTCATTGTGCAATATCAGGGAACCAGTTCCTGTTATTTGAAGGATTAGTTGCAATCCCCATGCCCCCAACCCCAGCTTGATTCAGGTGCAAATGCCTGGTGGAAAGAAGGCTGATACAGTCAAAGAAGTTTCCTCATCTATGTCTTCACCCATCCTCTGCTATTTAATCCATCCTGTTTCTAACTCTTGGGCTTGGACCATGAAGACTGGGTCATGCCTCTATAACTGCTGAATTACATATTTTGGGAATGTAGCAGGAACAAAAGTATGGCAGAATTCATATCCATACCTATAAGACAATAGTGAAGACCTTTTTATACCCATTTTGCACCTTCCTTTCCCCCTGTCCCCAAGAAAAATATAGGTCAATAAAAGATTGTCTCTCAAAGACATAACTCAATGTGAATATTGGGAAAAAAGAGAGAGAAAGAAAAAAACAAAAGCAAAAACAAAAACAGAAACAGGCTGACCTCAGCCAGATCAGTACTTTCACTATACCCCTTCTCCCAACTTCTAATTCAAGCGTGCTTTCACTGCAAAAAAATATGATTAAGTCTGCTTGTTTAAATATTTATAATTGGAGATTCTCTACAACTTGTTCAAAGGGAAATTAGAACACTTTCTCCACTTATGTTGAAGACTAGGGAAAGACGCAGTATGGGAAGGTAAAGACATGAAGAACTGATCTTTCTGAGGTTTATACAGGGGCCCCCAGGGATGGGGTGACAAATGATTACATTCAGCCCTCTCCCCAGATTGTTGCATAGATCATTGTTGTTCCTATCTAGAATAAAACAGAAGAACAGAGTGTAAAATGATTTCCCTGAAGCCACACAGGTTGTTGATGAAGGTGTTCGGTCTGTCACACAGGTTCCCTGACTCTGTCCACTGTTCTTTCCTGCACACCGCACTGGTCTCCTCAAATCACATCCACTTTACAAATTTTTGGTCTGTTAAGAGTTTTTGCAATAACAGCCATCTTGATAATGGAGTTCTGGTCAACCTGTACAAGAATGGCCCTCACAATAGACTCTTAGACTTAACCAACAAATCACGCAGTCTGTGAGCAACACAACCTGTCCAGATGTCCGTGGCTTATCACTCCTTTATTTCTTAAATAAGACTATCAGTATTATTATTAAATAATATGAATCAAAATAATAGTAATCAAAATGAGCAGACTTCTTCCTGTTGTATATCATGTTGTTCAACTTATAATAAACAAATGTTCTTTGCAAATTGAGTAACTGATTAATAACTGATTCATTTGATGGGGGTAGCTGTGTCAATTTGAGTGTGCAAATGTTCCAGAGGAATGAAGCCCTTGGAGGAAATCTATGGTAATTTTACACTTCTCAGGTAAAAATGACAGAAGGGCTTTTTCTTTATTCAGACCTCTACTACTTGGAAACTGAGAAACCAGCTGTGTACATTTCTTGAGTTGTTGAACATAGAGATGGAAAATAAGTGCACATCTACTCTTCTTCACTTTATAGATGAGGAGATTGAATGCTGAAGTCATTAAATTAATTATGAATAGATCAAAGTCCAGAATCAGAACTCATTCCACACTTGCACTCACTGCTTCACTGCTGTTTGAAGGGGAAGGAACTACACCTGCTGAGGGACTGTGGATAGGGATACCAAAATGCCTATCACACAGTCATTTTATGAGCAGTTGCCCTGTGTACAACTCTGGCACAGACCAAAGTGCTGTATCTTTTTTCAATTATTTAATTATTTTAAATTAATATATAATGTATTTTTTTCAGGAGCACAGATCTGTGATTCAACAGCCTTACAAAATTCACAGTGCTCACCATAGCATATACTCTGCCCGATGTCCATCACACAGCCACCCCACCCTCCCATCCCCCTCTCCTCCAGCAACCCTCAGTTTGTTTCCTGAGATTAAGAGTCTCTTATGGTTTGTCTCCCTCTCTGGTTTTGTTTTGTTTCATTATTCCCTCCCTCCCTTCCCCTATGATCCTCTGTCTTGAGATTCTCAAATTCCTTGTATCAGTGAGATCATATGATGATTGTCTTTCTCTGATTGACTTATTTCACTTAGCATAATAACCTCTAGTTCTATCCACATAATTGCAAATGTCAAGATTTCATTGCTTTGATAGCTGCATAATATTAATTGGCTTATTGTGTATATATACCACATCTTCTCTATCCATTCATCTATTGATGGACATCTAGGCCCCTTCCATAGTTTGGCTATTGTGGACATTGCTGCTATAAACATTAGGGTTCACATGCCCCTTTGGATCACTACATTTGTAATTTTAGGGTAAATACCCAGTAGTGCAAATGCTGGGTTGTAAGATAGGTCTATTTTCAACTTCTTGAGGAACCTCCATACTGTTTTCCAGAGTGGCTACACCAGCTTGCCTTCCCACCAACAGTGTAGGATTGTTCCCCTTTCTTTGCATCCTAACCAACACCTGTCATTTCCTGACTTCTTAATTTTAGCCATTCTGACTGGTGTGAGGTGGTATCGAACTGTGGTTTTGATGTGTATTTCCCTGATGCCAGGTGATCTTGAACACTTTTTCTTGTGTCTCTTAGCCATTTGGATGTCTTCATTGCAGAAATGTCTGTTCATGTCTTCTGCCCATTTTGTGATTGCTTGTTCTTTGGGTGTTGATTTTAATAACTTCTTTATAGATTTTGGATATGGATATGTTATTTGCAAATATATTCTCCCATTCTGTCAGTTGTATTTTGGTTTTATTGACTGTTTCCTTTGCTGTGCAGAAGCTTTTGATCTTGCTAAAGACACAAGAGTTCATTTTTGCCCTTGCTTCCCTTGCCTGTGGTGATGTTTCTAGGAAGACGTTGCTGTGGCTGAGGTTGAAGAGGTTGCTGCCTCATTCTCCTCTAGGATTTTGATGGCTTCCTGTCTCACATTGAGGTCTTCCATCCATTTTGAGTCTATTTTTATATGTAGTATAAAGAAATGGTCCAGTTTCATTCTTCTGCATGTGGCTGTCCAATTTTCCCAACACCACTTGTTGAAAAGACTGTCTTTTTCTTTTTTTTTTTTCCCCCATTGAACATTCTTTTCTGCTTTGTTGAAGATTAACTGACCAAAGAGATGAGGGTCCATTTTTGGGCTCTCTATTCTGTTCCATTGATCTATGTGTCTGCTCTTTTTTCAGTACCATACTGGCATTATTACAACTTTGTAATAGAGCTTGAAGTCTGGCATTGTGATGTCCAGCTTTGTTTTTCTTTTCCAACATTCTCCTGGATATTCAGGATCTTTTCAGGTTCCATACAAATTTACGATCATTTCTTCCATTTCTTTGAACAAAGTTGATATATTTTGATAGGGATTGCATTAAATATGTAGGTTACTCTAGGTAGCATAGACATTTTCACAATATTTCTTCTTCCAATCCATAAGCATGGAACATTTTTCTATTTCTTTGTGTCCTTAATTTCTTTCATGAGTACATTATAGTTTTCTGAGCAGATTCTTTGCCTCTTTGGCTAGATTTACTCCTAGGCATCTTATGGTTTTGGGTACAATTGTAAATGGGATTGACTCCTTAATTTCTTTTTCTTCTGTCTTGCTATTTGCATATAGAAATGCAACAGATTTATGTGCACTGATTTTATATCCTGACGCTTTACTGAATTCCTGTGTGAGTTGTAGCAGCTTTGGGGTGGAGTCTTTTGGGTTTTCCACATAAAGTATCATATCATCTGCAAAGAGTGAGAGTTTGATTTCTTCTTTGTTAATTTGGATGCCTTTTATTATTTTTTGTTGTCTGATTCCTGAGGCTAGGACTTCTAGTACTATGCTGAATAGCAGTGGTGATAGTGGGCATCCCTGCCATGCTCCTGGTGTTAAGGGAAAATTCCTCAGTTTTTCTCCATTGAGAATGATTTTGCTGCGGGTTTTTCATATGGCTTTTATGATATTGAGACATGTAACCTCTATCCCTATACTGTGAAGAGTTTTAATCAAGAAAGGATGCTCTACTTTGTCAAATGATTTTTCTGCATCTATTGACAGGATCATAGAGTTCTTGTTCTTTCTTTGATTAATGTATTCTATCACATTGATTGATTTGTGAATGTTGAACCAACCTTGCAAACTAGGAATAAATCCCACTTGGTTGTGGGGAATTATCCTTTTATTGTACTGGTAGATCATATTGGCTAGTATTCTGGTAAGATTTTTTTGAGTACATGCTCATCAGGATATTGGTCTGTAATTCTCCTTTTTGGGGGGTCTTTGTCTGGTTTGGGGATCAAGGTAATGCTGACCTCATAAAATGAGTTTGGAAGTTTTCCTTCCCCATTTCTATTTTTTTGAAGATTGCTTAAAATGTTTGGTAGAATTCCCTGGGAAACTGTCTGGCTCTGGGCTCTTGTTTCTTGGAAGATTTTTGATGAATGCTTCAATTTCCTTACTTATTATGGGTCTGTTTACATTTTCTGTTTCTTCCTGGTTCAGTTTTGATAGTTTATATGTCTCTAGAAATACATCCATTTCTTCCAGATTGTCAAATTTGCTGGCATATAGTTGTTCATAATATATTCTTATAATTGTTTGTAGTTCTTTCGTGTTGGTTGTGATCTCTCTTTTTTCATTCATGATTTTATTAATTTGTGTCCTTTCTCTTTTCTTTTTAATAAGTCTGGCCAGGGGTTTATCAATCTTATTAACTCTTTCAAAGAACCAGCTCCTAGTTTCATTGATTCGTTCTACTGTTCTTTTGGTTTTTATTTCATTGATTTCTGTTCTAATCTTTATTACTTCTCTTCTCCTGCTAGGTTTAGGCTTTCTTTGTTGGTCTTTCTCCAGCTCTTTAGGTGTAGGGTTAGGTTGTGTACTTGAAACCTTTCTTGTTTCTTGAGAAAGGCTTGTACTGCTACATACTTTCCTCTAAGGACTGCCTTTGCTGTGTCCCAAAGATTTTGAACTGTTGTGTTTTCATTTTCATTTGTTTCCATGAATTTAAAAAAAAAATATGCTGTAGTTTCCCAGTTGACCCATTCATTCTTTAGTGGGGTGCTCTTTAGTTCCATGTATTTGTGTTCTTTCCAACTTTCCCCTTGTGATTAAGTTTTAATTTCAGACCATTGTGGTCTGAAAATATGCAGCAATGATCCCTGTTTTTTGGTACCAGTTGAGACCTGATTTGTGACCCATAATGTGATCTATTCTGAAGAATGTTCCATGGGCACTAGAGAAGAATATGTATTCTGTTGCTTTGGGATAGAGTGTTCTTAATGTTTCTGTGAAGTTCATCTCACCCAGTGTGTCATTTAAAAGCCTTTATTTCCTTGTTGATTGTTTGCTTAGATGAACTGTCCATTTCAGTGAGGGGGGTGTTAAAGTCCCCTACTATTATTGTATTATTATCAAAGTGTTTCTTTAATTTTGTTGTTAATTGCTTTATATAATTGGCTGCTCCCATGTTAGGGTCATAGATATTTAAAATTATTAGATCTTATTGTTGGACAGACCCTTTAAGTATCATATAGTGTTCTTCCTCATCTCTTATTATAGTCTTTGGCTTAAAATCTAATTGATCTGATATAAGAATTGCCATCCCAGCTTTCTTTTGATGTCCATTAGCATGGTAAATGGTTTTCCACCCATTTCTTTAAATCTGGAGGTGTCTTTGCATCTAAAATGAGTTTCTTTTAGACAGCATATCGATGAGTCTTGCTTTTTTATCCATTCTGATGCCCTGTTTCTTTTGAATTGGGGTATTTAGCCACTTTGCATTCAGGGTAGCTATTGAAAGATATTAATTTAGTGTCATTTTATTGCCTGTAAGGTGACTGTTACTGTATATTGTCTCTGTTCCTTTCTAGTCTACCACTTTTAGGCTCTCTCTTTGCTTATAGGACCACTTTCAATATTTCCTGTAAGGCTGATTTGGTGTTTGCAAATTCCTTTAATTTTTGTTTGTCTTGAAAGCTTTTTATCTCTCTTTCTATTTTCAATGACAACCTAAATATATGTAGTATTCTTGGCTGCATATGTTTCTTCTTTAATGCTCTGAATATATCATGCCAGTCCTTTCTGGCTTGCCACATCTCTGGGGATAGGTCTGCTGCCAATCTAATATTTCTACCATTGTATGTCTTAGATCTCTTGTCCTTAGCTGCTTTCAGAATTTTCTTTGTCTCTGAGACTTGTAAGTTTTACTATTAGATGATGAGGTGTTGACCTATTTTTGTTGATTTTGAGGGGATTTCTCTGTACCTCCTGTATTTTGATGCCTATTTCCTTCCCCAAATTAGGGAAGTTCCTCTCTATAATTTGCTCCAATATACCTCTTTCTTCTTCTTCTGGGATTCCAATTATTCTAATATTGTTTTATCTGATGGTATCACTTAACTCTTGAATTTTCCCCTCATGATCTGGAAGTTGTTTATCTCTCTTTTTCTCAGCTCCTTTATTCTCCATCTGTTGTTCTTCTGTATCAGTAATTCTCTCATCTGCATCATTTATCCTAGCACTTAGAGCCTCCATTTTTTTATTGCACCTCATTAGTAACCTTTTTTATTTCAACTTGATTAGGGTTAGTTCCTTTATTTCTCCAGAAAGGGATTCTGTACTATCTTCTATGCATTTTTCAAGCCCAGCTAGTATCTTTATAATTATCATTCTGAGCTCTAGTTCTGACATATTATAATGTCCATATTGATTAGGTCCCTGGTAGTCATAAAAAGAGTCCCTGCCTCTTTCTTTTCTTGAGGTGAGTTTTTCCATATTATCTTTTTGTCCAGAGAAGAATAGATAAGAGAACAAAATTCTAAAAGAGTAACAGCAACTCCAGAAAAATATACACTGTACAAATCAGAAGAGACCTGTAACCAGGGGGAAAAGAAAGGTTAAAAAAGAAGAAGGAGAGGGGAGGAGTCAAGATGGCGGAGAAGTAGGAGGCTGAGACGACATCAGCCAGCAGGAGATCAGCTAGATAGCCTATCAAACCATTCCGAACACCTACAAATCCAACAGGAGATCGAAGAGAAGAAAAACAACAATTCTAGGAACAGAAAATCGACCACTTTCTGAAAGGTAGGACCAGCGGAGAAGTGAATCCAACGCGACGGGAAGATAGACCCCAGGGGGAGGGGCCGGCTCCCGGCAAGTGGCGGAGCACAAAATCAGAACTTTTAAAAGTCGGCTCCATGGAGGGACATCACTCCAGAGGCTAAACTGGGGTGAAGACCTCACGGGGACAACGTGGACTCAGGTCCCACGGGGTCACAGAAGGATCTGGGGTGTCTGAGTGTCGCAGAGCTCACAGGTATTAGAGCGGGGAAGTCGGCTGCGGAGACAGAGCCAAGATTTCCTAGTGGTCTGTGACACGGACCGGTGCTCTGTGCGAGGGGTCCCCACAAGATCCGGGGAGACTCCGACCCGGGAGAGCTCAGGGATCTACGGGCTCCGGAGACCCCAGGTGGGACTCTGCCAGAGACAGAGACGCTTGGTCACAGGCTGGGTGAGCTCGGAGCACTCCCAGAAGCCAGTGAGACGGGACTGCTTATGCACGATTTTCTCTGAGCGCGGTCTGCGGGCGCGCGCGGTTTGCGAGTGCGCGCAGTGTTGGCGGGCCAGTGGTGTCTGCCGGCACGCAGTGTCTGCGGACGGACGCGCGCGCGCACTCTCCGGCGCAAACGTGGGCTAGGGAGACTGGAGGGATTAAACGCTTTTCTCTGAAGGCGCACTGAAGACTGGGGCCCCTAGCTCTCGGCTCCTCTGAACCGGAGATTGGGAGGCCGCCATTGTCATTCCCGTCCTCCAGAACTCTACAGAAAGCGCGTTCAGGGAACAAAAGCTCCCCAAAGTGAACCCGAGAGGATTACTTAGCCCGGCCCCTGGTAAGGGCGGTGCAACTCCGCCTGGGGCAAAGACACCTGAGAATCACTACAACAGGCCCCTCCCCCAGAAGATCAAAGAAATACAGCCAAGACCAAGTTCACTTAACAAGGAGAACAGCGGATTCTTATCTGGACAAAATGACAAGGCGGAAAAACTCACCACAAAAAAAAGAGCAGGAGACAGGACCGAAGGCTAGGGACCTAATCAATACAGACATTGGTAATATGTCAGATCTGGAATTCAGGATGACGATTCTCAAGGTTCTAGCCGGGCTCGAAAAAGGCATGGAAGATATTAGAGAAACCCTGTCAGGAGAAATAAAAACCCTTTCTGGAGAAATAAAAGAAATAAAGTCTAATCAAGTTGAAATAAAAAAAGCTATTAATGAGGTGCAATCAAAAATGGAGGCTCTTACTGCTAGGATAAATGAGGCAGAAGACAGAATTAGTGATATAGAAGACCAAATGGCAGGGAATAATGAAGCAGACCAAAAGAGAGACAATTAACTACTGGACCACGAGGGGAGAATTCGAGAGATAAGTGATGCCATAAGACGAAACAACATTAGAATAATTGGGATTCCAGAAGAAGAAGAAAGAGAAATAGGAGCAGAAGGTATACTGGAGAGGATTATTGTAGAGAATTTCCCTAATATAGCAAGGGGAACAAGCATCAAAATCCAGGAGGCGCAGAGAACACCTCTCAAAATCAGTAGGAACAGACCCACACCCCGCCATCTAATAGTAAAATTTACAAGTCTTAGCGACAAAGAGAAAATCCTGAAAGCAGCACGGGACAAGAAGTCTGTAACGTACAATGGTAAAAATATTAGATTGGCAGGAGACTTATCCACAGAGACCTGGCAGGCCAGAAAGAACTGGCATGATATATTCAGAGCACTAAACGAGAAAAACATGCAGCCAAGAATACTTTATCCAGCTAGGTTATCATTGAAAATAGAAGGAGAGATTAAAAGCTTCCAGGACAAACAAAAACTGAAAGAGTTTGTAAACACCAAACCAGCTCTACAGGAAATATTGAAAGGGGTCCTCTAAGCAAAGAGAGACCCTAAAAGTATTACCAGAAAGGAACAGAGACATTATACAGTAACAACCACCATACAGGCAATACAATGGCACTAAACTCATATCTCTCAATAGTTACCCTGAATGTAAATGGGCTAAATGCCCCAATCAAAACACACAGGGTTTCAGAATGGATAAAAAAACAAAACCCATCCATATGCTGCCTACAAGAAACTCATCTTAGACCTGAAGACACCTCCAGATTGAAAGTGAGGGGGTGGAAAACAATTTACCATGCTAATGGACATCAGAAGAAAGCTGGGGTGGCAATCCTTATATCAGATCAATTAGATTTTAAGCCAAAGACTATAATAAGAGATGAGGAAGGACACTTCATCATACTCAAAGGGTCTGTCCAACAAGAAGATCTAACAATTTTAAATATCTATGCCCCTAACATGGGAGCAGCCAACTATATAAACCAATTAATAACAAAATCAAAGAAACACATTGACAAGAATACAATAATAGTTGGAGACTTTAATACACCCCTCACTGAAATGGACAGATCATCCAAGCAAAAGATCAACAAGGAAATAAAGGTCTTAAATGACACACTGGAGCAGATGGACATCACAGATATATTCAGAACATTCTACCCCAAAGCAACAGAATACACGTTCTTCTCTAGTGCCCATGGAACATTCTCCAGAATAGATCACATCCTGGGTCATAAATCAGGTCTCAACAGGTATCAAAAGATTGGGATCATTCCCTGCATATTTTCAGACCACAATGCTCTGAAGCTAGAACTCAATCACAAGAGGAAATGTGGAAAGAGCACAAATACATGGAGGCTCAACAGCATCCTTCTAAAAAATGAATGGGTCAACCAGGATATTAAAGAAGAATTGAAAAAAACCATGGAAACAAATGATAATGAAAACACAATGGTCCAAAATCTGTGGGACACAGCAAAGGCAGTCCTGAGAGGAAAATATATAGCGATACAAGCCTATCTCAAGAAACAGGAAAGGTCTCAAATACACACCCTAACCCTACACCTAAAGGAGCTCCAGAAAGAACAACAAAGAAAGCCTAAACCCAGCAGGAGAAGAGAAATAATAAAGATCAAAGCAGAAATCAATGAAATAGAAACCAAAAAAACAATAGAACAAATCAATGAAACTAGGAGCTGGTTCTTTGAAAGAATTAATAAGATTGATAAACCCCTGGCCAGACTTATCCAAAAGAAAAGAGAAAGGACCCAAATAAATAAAATCATGAACGAAAGAGGAGAGATCACAACCAACACCAAAGAAATACAAACAATCAT
>RCUC01120838.1:0-14402 GCA_003697995.1 Taxidea taxus jeffersonii
GGTTAATGTCTAGCAGAGTATTTGGCAGAGAAGTCACACATATCTTTGTTGAATGAATGGATGAATGAAAGAATTGCAAATTTCACTTTGTTGAATGAGTGAATTAAAAGGACAGTAATGTAAAAGACTGTCTAGAATATCTGATAACTTTGGTTTTTACTGTGTCTCTTTTATATGCATCCTTTAATATTTTTTCTCAATGGAAAAAAAACTTTATATGACCCTGAAAATGAAAATATTCTTCTTTATATTTGACTAATTTTATTAATGTTGTCTTGGGGAAGTCTTTCTTTCTTACTTTAGCAATTTCCAAATAGGTGATCACATCAAGAGGCTTTGCATCCTAGATAAATTAAATCTCAGCTTTGGGATATATATTAATGCTAAAGACATGCACAAACAGTCGATTAACTATTGAGCATCCTGAGTATTTTTTAAGGGTATTCACTTAAGATTGAAAATGGACTTTTGGGGCGCCTGGGTGGCTCAGTGGGTTAAAGCCTCTGCCTTCAGCTCAGGTCATGATCTCAGGACCGTGGGATCCAGCCCTGCATTGGGCTCTCTGCTCAGTGGGGAGCCTGCTTCCTTCCCTCTCTCTGCCTGACTCTCTGCCTACTTGTGATCTCTCTCTCTCCCAAATAAATAAATAAAATAAAATAAAAAGAAAAATGGACTTTTGAGTGTGTTTCTGAGAGTATTTGCAAAAATACTCCCACCCACTTCTAAACTGGGGCTCAGTTAATATTTTTTTCCCTCACCCTGAAGCTCAGTGTCATGGCTCATTCCTGGAGTTTGTCTTCATGTCAGCCTGATAGACTGTTAATTTCAGCAATGTTGCATGATTTTTTGCCAAACTGAGTTGGCTTACCTGATTGACACTTTTAAGAAGTTTTGTGGATAGCAAAAGTATTTAAAGGGTCCCTTTCAGTGTGACTTTGAGGATTACTTTGTGGCATATGGATTGTCTCATTTCCTCAATTCTCTTTGGTTTAGGGAATGATCCTGCATGAAGCCATTCCACAGACTCACAGAGGGCTCCGTTTCATGAAGCCTTCAGCTGCAACACCTATTTATTTACAATTTAGATGGAACCCTAGGGAGATTTCCCCTCAGCTGGCTGAGATTTAGAAGCTATACAATCTATGGTTAAATCTAAAACAGTGAATAAGCTGAAAACAAGTAGAAAAAGATCTTTTTGAAGAAGGATGGAGGAATGTCCATGCAACATGGGAACAAATGTGTTAAAATCAGCCTGCCTGGATTAAGGGTCCCCAGCAAGCTCTGCCAGCTAGAATCTTTCCTTTGTCTCAGCATGCCCCCAGCTGGCAGATGGGGTTTACGATTTGCTTTCAAATATCTTGGCCTGGCCCTAGGATCTGATGTTTAAAAGAAAATGCTGTGCATGAAGATTTTCCCAGTCTGCAACACTCTGGGCCAATAATAGTCTTTGTGGGGCAATCTTTGGCTGTTGTAACACACAACAATTAACCATTCAGATAAAGTTCCTTCTCTATTTGAGAACAAGCAATTCATTCAAGCAGTTTATCTGCTGCTAGTTTTGGCCTTTGGCGTTTTTTGTACCACCTTTTCCCCTTAGGCCCTTCCTTCCCTCAACCCCTGAAAGGATGGAGGAGGAAACATTAACTATTGTCAGGGTGCCATTCCCTGCTCTGCTATCATCTGAATGAATGGTTAGCCAGTAGGCCCAAGGAGAGCAGGAGGAAGTCTCAGTTCTGAGTTTTGCAAGTGTAAGGATTCTGCCCACCTCCCTAAGCCTACTTTGGAGGTGGCCTGAAGATCGTTCTCTCCCCTCACTAAGCTTCCTATATCATGCATGCGTTAGACCATGAAGGCCACAGAGTTAACACCCCAGGAGTGACCCTCAATCATCGAGGGTTGGGAATTAGCAGAAAATTGTTCTAATGATCCGGCTTCTCAGAGGGACAATTCTCCACAGCGTCTTAGAGAATCCTGGGGGATTGTGCCCTGGGTGCCCACTGTGGTAACACCCTCCCTGCTATGCATCCCGGTTCCTCCTGCCTGACTTCCATCCCTTTCTCACAAGTGTTCCTGAGACTAAATCCCAGACAAACCATCTGAACTCAAATCCTTGCCTCAGGCTCTGCTCTGTGGGGAACAAAATCTAAGTCAGGCACCCTGTTCTAGTGTCTGAAGCTGCCAAGGATGGGCCAAGAAGCAGTGGGCAAGAAAGGTAGTCTTGTCTGTAGCATCCACCCTTCTCTTTAGTGTTTGAGATGCATGGGAATGGTTCCACTCTTGTCCTTTCACATAGAGATAAGCCAACGGACACAGGTACCATGTTCTTTTTTCTTTTCCCCTCACAGGGGCTCTATCACCTGGTGTGTCCCTTGTCTGCTCTGAGCTACAGTGTGTAAGTGACATCTTAGACATCCTCAGGGCTGGGTGGGCCATAATACTGCTCTCACACTGCAGACAGTCCTCTGAGCTACCAGTCCGTGAGCACTGCCCCACCTCTCATCTGCTCCTCTGTGAAAGGAGAGAGTCAAACACAGTGAATTCTTCTTTGGCTATAGGTTTATTGTCTTTTAGTAACAAATTACACACTTGCTACAAAAATAGTTGAGGTACAGGAAACCAAAGAAGAGAATAAAGAATCTTGCCTGCCAGGAATGACTACCTTCAACAGTTTGGTAAGTACCCTCCTGACACTTTCCTGTGTGGATTGCACATCCCCTATACTTTCCTTAAAGCCCCATAGCCCACCTTTTAACTCTAGCCAGGGCCACCAATTGTGCAGGTATAATCCCAGCTCCCCTGCTTACCTTTGCCCCAGAGCTCCTCAACCACTGCAGGTGGAGTACCTGTGCCCACCTGGGGGCAGGTGCTCACAGGAAGCAGAAATGAGAGACTACAGGGCAACACTGGATCTGTGGGGCCTGGATCTAGGGGATTAAAAACACTCCTCTCCTGTTCTGCAAATGGACAGTTCTGAGGCTGTCTACACAGCTCCTGAGAGGGTCCCAAATAGGACTGAGCCCAGAGTGATTGGCTGGACAATTGTCCCTGGGTTGGTTTTCCCTCCTTCCCTGTTTCATAGTTCTCCAGGCCTCTCTTGCTATTTTTGTGAGTACTTCCCAAAATAAGCTGTCCACACACAAGCCCTTGTCTCAGGTTGATCTGGGGTGGGCGTAGGGGGTGGGGAGGAAGCTACATATACTAAGATACTCTCTGTTGTTGAATGAATGAATGAATGAACAGTGTCAAATAAAGGCATATGCGATACACATGCTTCTATAACCTGGATTTGTACTTTCCATGTCAGTAGATACAGATCTATATCTTGATTTCTATAGTGGTATAGTATTTTTCCATTGTGTATATACCATGCTTTCCCTAACTCGTTAGATGCTTTCTAGGGTTTTGCTGTCTCACATAGGACCCCAGCCTTAAATGAAAATAAGCTGGATTATTTCCAAAGTATTATCTAGTAAGAACTAAACAGCCTTGAAAATTCCGCTCTGATTGGTAGCTGGAAATGTCATTTCTATCTCACCAGTTAATGCTGTGCAAAGCTTGCCTGGGGTCTAGTCTCAGCCTGATGCCATGGGGGGTTCTGGAGTTTGAACTACACCATGGAGATGTGTCTTTAGGCATTTATGAGCCCTTATGAAACAGCCTTCGGACACTGGCTGCCCATGGGTTGGGCTCATTACCCCATGGGTGAGGGAGCTTCCCTTGAGACTGCTCTGCCCATTCCATTTCCAAATACCCTGATGAAGATGTATTAGAATAAATTTTAATTAAGCAATAGCAAAATTAGTATTTACAACATAATGTACCATTAAGCTTACAGTAACTAACAGAACTCGATGAGCTGCAGTCTCTCAAAGCTTTGTAAAAATCAGTTCCCAAAGTCATACGAGGTCCCTGGGGACTCCTACTTTACCAGCAATGTGCAATTCGTCTCATGTCTTAGCAGCGTTCTATGCCAGCATCCATTTCTCTCTACAGGTAAAGCTTTATGCCTTCTTACTCCTGGGCTCTGCTCACTGTTGCCTCCTAGAGGGCGCTCTGCTGGCCGTCCCTACAGTTGCCCCACTGATCCCCCAGGAAGACCACAAGGTGTCTATAATCTGGCACTCAAGCTCTTGTGGAGGAGAATGAAGAAAGCCTTGACTCTGCGTGTTCTCCTCTGGGGCATTGCTGGGATTACTGCTGCTCTCCTCTGAGCAACTGACCTCCTGTGCTTTGATTTCTCTCCCACACCAAGCATCTGAGCCCATCTATAGCTTTGTAGGTGAGCTAGAAGAAGTAGTTGTCATCCAGTCTGTTCTCAGTTCCACTGAAAAACAGCAGCCACCTAGGGAAGCACTGGGACCTCTATTTCCCCCTCTTTACCTCTGACATAACTGTACAATGGGAGGAAGAGCTGTAGAGACCTCACTGAGTTTTTAAAAAGCTTGAAAAAACTGATATGTGGAAGGTGTCCAGAACAGTGTCAGGTTTCTGTAGGGACTTAATAAATATTTGTTATTATTGGCATAAAATTGCCCAACCACTAGGGTTTCCTGCCTTTCATCAAGTCTCATGGTAAAAATGGCTCTTTTCTGTTTGTCTATCTCTATATCAAATTAAGAGTTAGTCTTGACAAAAGCAGTCTTGGTGAGTGAGGGACTTAGTTTATCCTGGTGTCAATACAGCTGGGAAACAGAGGGCAGGTAGGATCCTGCTGAGTTTGGTGCAAGCAGTGTGGGTGTTAGAGGTGGAGTTCTGATGAACTCACCTGGGCTTTAGTTTTCTCATCTGTAAAATGGGCAAGCAATACCTCCATAACAGGGTCATTATGGGAGTTAAATGAGGACATCGAGCCTGGTGCTTGAGAGTGTAGCAGGTACTAGGGTCAGACTGCCTGGCTATATCTAGTTATATGACTTATCCAGTTATACAACTGCCATCCATCAGTTGTATAACTGGGGGCACACTATTTAACCTCTGAGTCTCAGTTTTTCCTAACTATAAACTTGGATAATAGTAATATCTACTTTGTAGTGCATTAAGTGAATTAACATCTGTGCTAAGCACTTACCTATGGTAAGCACTTAATGAACATGAGGCTCTTTATAAATACTAAATTATTATATTACTATCAATGTCAATATTTAGTTGTTAGCATACAAATGAAGATGTTGAGAATTATGTAGTGAGGACACATTTGTATGAGTTTAATTTAGGATAATATAAAATATTAGTTGTTTTATATATTTGCTCCCAATTTGAAACCATGCAAGTCTCCATGGAATAAAAATTAGCTCAGGATTGTATAATTTCAAAGCTGACAGGCCAGCTGGGGGAGGGGGCGCTGGTATACTGGTTTTATGCTCTTGCCACATGGCTGGTAATAAGAAATACTCACCTCCTTCTTCGGATTAATGTTGAATAATGCAGGCTTTGCATTATGCAGTTTCTTCAGGAACAATACCCTTTGCATAAAGTGCCACCACCTTGCATATAAAAAGCCCTTGAAGGCTTGCTACCTGAAAGAGGCACTCTGTGAATGGCAATTACTCTAAAGGTGTAGTTTTCAGTTAGGTACCAAGCAAATCACTTGTATTCCCGAAAGCCTGGTTGTGGCCAAATCCTTTTCCACCTGAGTCCCCAACCCATAGGTACTCCTTGGGAACAGAAAGGCAGGTGCCATCCGTACCCTGATATCACTGCCCAGGACAGAGGTTCCCTTCTCTGAAAGCCTCTCACCTGCCTGAGTCTCTGTATACCATTTCTAAATCTTTGCTGTGAGTAAGGGTCACTGCTCTGGCCACATTTCAAGTGCCATGACTTTGGGGAGTACCTTTTCTCTTGCACTTGTTTCATTGTCTAACAGAGTTCTGGGCCAAGGTAAATTAGCAATACATTTTTTTGACTTAAATATTTTTCAAAATTTGGAGCAAGACAGGGAAAAGGCTGTATTTGACAAAATTCCCCATTCAGGACACATGCATTTTTAATACATTTGTGTGGATGTTCATGTGCACCTAATAAGAGGCGTGAATGAGGATGACTTCTGTCCCTTCCTGGTCTAGTCTCAGGTGGGGCACAGCCACAGGCTCCACTGTTAGCAGCTCCTCAGATATTTCCCGTGATCTGAAGCAGCAGTGGAAGAGCTGGGGGCCTGGGTTGACACCCACTCCCCCACTGCCCTTCAGCCTGGTTCCCCATTTTCTTCATCTGGGTTCCCTCAGAGGCAGACTCTGAGATGACGATTTGTAGACAGGTGCGTGGGTGCGATGCTGTGAAACACCATTAGGGAATTAGGCAGGTGGGGAAGGCAGCCAGAACAGTGTTACAGAGCCTGCTGCCTCTCTGAGGATGGGGTAGAGTGTGCATCTGACTTTTCCCATCTAGGTGATGAAGAGTGGGGCTATTTATCCAGAAACCTCCATTTTCCATTAATCAAGGGCTTCCCTGGAGGCAACAAGTCCCTAGTACTTCTGGCCTGCCCTTCTGTGTCCACACAGGCTGTTGCCAGTTGAGCCCCCCAGCAGAGAGTGATGTGGCTCTCAGGAAGAAGTCAAAGGCTTGTATGGGAACAATGAATACCAATGAGGTGTGGACATAGCACCAAAAGCATCTTCTCTATTAAGGAAAGGAGTACATATATAGAAATATTCTAACCCTACTCATGTTATTACAAGTATTCAGTGCTCTGGTTATGTATTGCTATAAAATATCATGCCAAACCTTACTGGCTTAATCTCCAACCACAGGTTTTTTGTTTGTTTGTTTTTACACCTGGTTTCTGTGGTCAAGAATTCAGAAAGGCTTCACTGGACACATTTTATATGCAGTTACTCTCAGTTGGTGGCTGGACCTGATGGACTTCTAGAGCAGCTAGAGATGGCTGGGAATCTCTCTCTCTCTCCATGTGGTCTGTCTGTATGGGCTTGTTTGGGTTTCCTTACTTGCATGGTGGCTTCCTGGCCACTGGGCTCAGCAGCTGAAGTCCGTAAGAGAAAGTGTTCCCACTCCTAAGGTAGAAAGTGCATTTGTTTTTTTGACCTTCCCTTAGAAGTCACTTCTGCTGGATTCTGTTGATTTCAGACTCATTGTGAGCCAGCCTACATTCAAAGGAAGTGAATTAGACTCTGCTTCTTGATGGGAAGGTGACAAGGTTCTATAAGAGAGTGTGGGGCAGGTAAGAATGAAGTGGCCCTTTGGAAAAAATATGACTTGCTCTGTGTGTGTATGTGTGTGTGTATTCATATTAGTAGCCATTGCCATCTTTCAATACCTATGAAACAAATAGTACCACAGAATAGCAAATGAGCCCGGGTCAGCACAAATGCCTTAACTAGGAAGATATGCAGAGATGTCCAAGTTTGCTAACTGTCTGAGGATGCCGACCCTCAGCTGCTGTCAGGGGATATGTTATAATTCTCAACCAGCTGGTGTGTGTGTGTATGTGTGTGCACATGCATGTGTGTGCATGCATGCACACATGTGCATTCTTAGATGAGACAGGATTGGCTAATGATTATCAGCAACTATGGAAATGAAGGGAATCAGTGGCACAATAAAAACTCTAATTGCTTGGCAACAGTGTTTATGCCTCATTAGGTAAATTTGTAACAGCTTCAAGAGAAATAAACTCCTGTGTCATTAGATAACAAGGCAAGAAATAGGTTATTTCCTTTTTGAAAGGTATGAAAGCTTCCAATTGCTTGATATATTCGCTTAGGAGATTATTTTCTGTCATCTCAGTTAATTGAATTTTATCCCTTGCTCTTAAAATGGTTTCCTTCAAAACAAGGTTCCAAAGTTCAGAAAAGTCATATTTGAAATCATAGATTTTGAAGGCAGAAATCAACCTTATCTGGACCAAGTGCTCCAGGAAGAAATAAAAAAGCCTAAACCTTTAGAAGATCACCTTTCCCCTTATAAACTTGGGGGAATTGGCATTCAAATAATATTTTGTAGAATACATCTTTGTACTATAGCATCCAATTTAGATTTTAAAAGAAAACTAAAAATTATTTGTGGTTCCATTGTTATTCTCTCTATGAGAATGCCATCAAAGCTGTCATTGTTGGAAAGTTTTTATTTCAGTTAAAAAGGACAAAAATCAGAACTCAGGTCTAATTCCAATATAAACTTGGCTTATAATACATTTGGTAGTATCATGCTTTCAGTCTATGACATATTTCAAGCCTGCTCTCTTGTTCTTTGTATACCCTCGAGTTTTCCAGATTATGCACACCACACCACACACACACACACACACACACACACACACACAGCCTTTCATGCTACATGGTTAGATATAATGTGGTATAGAAATAAACTAATCTTTTTCTGTTAAATGCTAAAAGGTAAACCAAATCAATGCAGCAAAAATACAATATCTCACATCTGATTTCCAAGGCTTATGTCCTTGACCATAATGTATACCATTTTCCGTCTTTTACTGCTAACTTTTAAATTCATGCACTCTTAGGCAAAAGGAATATATGGGCATTTGGCAATCTCTCTCCCTGACTTGAGTATGCTTTAGTTTGTTTTACTCAAAACCTCTTTGCCCCAGGCCCTCAGAAGATTTGAACCATGGATCAGAGAAGCAGGCAGAAGCCAGCTCTGGGAATTCTGCTGCACACTTTGACTCCTTGGTGCCAAATAGTGTTTCATGCAGAAGGGTGGGGGGGGGTGGCTGAAAGCTTTACTCTCTCATGGTAAGAACCTGAAAGAGTCTAAGAAAAGAATATTCTATTTTCAGTGGTCATAATTCCAAGCCCTTGGCCACAACAATTTTCTTAGAAGGAGAGGTGATTGTCAAAATTTGAAGCCAAGAATACCCTTGCATACAGTGTATACAATGTATAATATATAGGACAATGTATAATATATAGGCTATAGGAGCTGTACACAGTAGGGCCAATACTGTCTGCAGCCATCCACATCCCTGTCCCCTGACCCTCACCATGTTTATACGTCTAGGACCCATGTGAGGCAGAGAAACTGCACAGCTCGGGTACAGAACAGGACAAAAGTGCCTAGAAATTAATGCCCTCAACCACTGATAGGCGGAAGTTGGTGGATACAGAGCCCAGCTTCCTTAGCCCTGGTGGGACAACTCTGAGGCACATTCGACATAATTACCCAGATGTCCCCAGGGGATTGTGTCCCAGCTGCCCACAGTGGTAGCCAGCTCCTGAGAGTGCCACAGATTGGCTTCCTTCCCTTCCCTGTCTTACTTCCCCATCCCCCCACCAGTATTTTTCCTGGAATCACCTCTCAAATCAACTTGCACCCAAATTCTAGTGTCAGGGCCTGTTTTGGGGGGACCTAGCCTAATTCTACCTGTGACGGCAATAGAGTTTAATAATAGATGATCTCATTTGACAAAGATGAGGCCAGTCTTCATTGAAAGGATTAAGGTTGACTATGGTCCTGTGTGTGGGTCCTATCTTGTTCTCTTGCATGCTAAGAAGCCACTCTCTGAAGTTAGACCACCCGTACTTATTTCCAGGTTCAGCCACCTGGAGCTGGGTAGACCTGGACAAGTTACTCATCCTCTCTAGCCAGGATTGGAGACCAAAATGGTTCTTCCATTATGGGGGTTGCAGAAGACGAATGAATAAAATATTTGTAAAGGCCGTCATATATTGCACAGCACACAGAAAATGCTTAAAAAAATGTTAGCTATTATCACTATTATTATTATTACTACTACTACTATTCTGCCTAACTTCCTAGAATGCATTTATGCACATAATTTAAGAGTTTGCCGTCTTTTTCTTTGGCTGAGTCCTAAGGTAGATATGCTGCAGGGAAACAAAATGGGTGATGAAACTTTGGTTTAGAAGATTTCTATGGCATAAAATATCTGAATTCTGGAGCCTGGCATTTAGAGATCCTAAGTTGTATAGTGACAAGCCCTTTAGTGCGCCTTAAAAGGATAAAGTTTCATCTGATTTTCTCTCCTTAATTGCAACTTATGGAATGTGTTTCTAATTGTGTTTACAATTTTGTGGAAGCATTATTTGGAATACATACCCATTTAAAAAGTATTTTTTTTTTAAAAGATTTTATTTATTTATTTGTTAGAGAGAGAGCGAGCACAGGCAGACAGAGCGGCAGGCAGAGGCAGAGGGAGAAGCAGGCTCCCTGCCGAGCAAGGAGCCCGATGTGGGACTCGATCCCAGGACGCTGGGATCATGACCTGAGCCGAAGGCAGCCGCTTAACCAACTGAGCCACGCAGGCGTCCCTAAAAAGTATTTTAACTTAAAAAATCCTCTCTATTTTAAAAATACTTTATTTATTTATTTGACAGAGAAAGAGAGAGAGCAAAGCAGGGGGAGCTGCAGCAGAGGGAGATGCAGGCTCCCCACTGAGCAGGGATCCTGATCTGGGTTCGATCCCAGGACTCTGGGATCATAACCCGAGCCAAAGGCAGACACTTAATGACTGAGCCACCCAGGTGCCCCTAAAAAAAACCTTTTAAACTGCAAATTTTCTCTCTCCTATCTCCAAATTATGTTCACATCTAACACTTGTTCTCAAGGGCAAGTGTGCCAGAAAGTGAGTGACAAGGGGCTGCTGTCTTTGGGTGGGGAATTTACTGCTTTAATTTTGTTGTGGCCCAGACAAGCAACTGTATAAAAAGAAAAACAAAATCATTTGCAGAGGCCCTCTTGTATCTCCCCCTAACCTTACAGTCCTATCCTCCTCCATGTTTCTTCCTTGGAGACTTTTTCCTCAGCCCTCTCCTCTTTTCCTGCTCCACCAAATAGCCTAGTCCCTTGACACAGGTTTCAATTCATAAACTTCCATCAGTGAGAATTCTTTAACAAGTGATTTCTAGTTTCCCGCAAGAAAGGGGATGCTCTGGTGATCACATTGCATGATTGGGTGTGCAAGGGTAGATGGAGTGTTTGTCCCCTGTGTGCTCACACAAAGTGGGTGGTACTTGTGGTGTGCCCACTGTGCAGTGGGCTGTCTGCCTGCAGTCTCTCTGGCAAGGATGCATCCTTCATGGCCATGTCACCCTTTCCAGTGCTTAATCTCTTTCTTATTATTTGCTCTGTTTGGCCCCCTCTCTGCCACCAAAGTTCAGGAAGAATCTGTGGTTAAGTGCTTTACGCCTTAATGCCGTTAAGCAGAATTAAGGGGTTTGAATGTTATTAGGATGGCATAGGGGCCAAGAGAGCAGGTTCTCCTGAGTCTGACCCTGGACTGCAGTTGTTTTCCCTCAAGGATGACATTACAGATAGAGACAGGGACAGCAGTGAAGGAAAGTGAGTCCCTTACTGCTGTCAGTCATGATTGGGCAGCCAGTGTGCAGAGCACAAAGCTCTGGGATGCTGAACCTGAGAAGATGACCCGGCCCAGCACTGCTCCCTACAGCAAACCCATGACCTCGAAGCACTCCATACACTGGCCAGCCATCCAGAAGGTCAGGAGACCCATAGAAGGAGAAGACCAAAATGCATCAGGGAGAGCAGAATGGCTGTGTGGAAGGAGGAAGCAGGGAGAGAGAGAGAGAGAGATGGGCAGTAGAGACAGAGCGAGGGAGGTACCAGCAAGATAAAGCAAGAGGATCAGTCCTTCTTTCTGTGGGCAAGGCCTTGGGCCAGTTACTGCCATTGACCTTCTAGCATAAATAAACATGCCCCAATTGATGTCTTAGAAACTGACCAATTTTAATGGGGGTCTCTCCTTTGGGGGAAGAAGAGGTATAGAGACAGGAGGAATTAAGGTGAGAAATTCCCATCTCTAGAGATCTCAATGAATAGAAATTCATTTTTCCCTATGCCAAGGTAATTTGCATTTTTAAGTTTCTATTAAAGAAATTTCAGGCACCACTGAATAGGTGGGAAGAGGATTTTGGGCTTATTGATAGAGCCTCCCACTCTATCCTGGGAGTGTCACTCCCGCCTGAGTCAATAAAGGCCCATTTAGTAACTTACAAAGCTGTGGCTGAAGAGATCCGAGTCAGCCTGGAAGTGCCTGGGGTTGGACAGATTAACACCTCTTATCTCAGCATTGAATTGAAGGTCAATACCTTGAATTCTCCTGCAGTAAGCAGGTGTCTAGAGAGTATAGATTTTTTGCTCTATAAGCTTGACTCTTGCTTATTGTTGGTCCACATCAGGCCAATTTCAAACCCATCAGAACATATTATGGGGAAGCCAACCTTTAACAAACACGCACGTGTTTCTGGAACTTAGGGCTGATGTTGGGCAGGAACTTCTCTCGCCCCAACTTCTCATCCCCTTCCCTTTTATATGTGAATGACAGCAGACCCTGACTGGTAGCATAGCAAAGATACCGCACTCCAGAACAATTCACACTTACGGTTTCGTATTCATCCATTGCTATAACTGTTCTGGAAAATGATGGATGGTGGGTAAGCCACTTCTGCCCAGGGACTTGTCACGGGGAAAGAGTACCTTAAAAGCCTGTTGATAAGCATAAAACCAGTGTAATGGTTAATTTTACCTGTCAACTTGACTGGGCCTGCAAACTTCCCAAATATTTGGTAAAAAAATTATTCTGGGTGTTTCTTTGAGGGTGTTTTTTGATGAGCTTAACGCATGATTTGGTAGATTGAGTAAAGCGGATTGACTTCCACAAGGTGGGTGGGCCTCATTCAGTCTATTGAAGGCTTGAATAGAACAAAAAGGCTGTCCTCCCCTGAGTAAGAGAGAATTCTTCCTGCCCCATGGACTTTGAACTGGGACATCAGCTTTTCCTGCCTTTTGATTAGAACTGAAAATGTCAGTTCTTCCTGGGACTTGAGATGGTAGCCCTTTGACTAGAACTACATTATTCGTTCTCCTGGTTCCCAGGCCTTTGGACTTAGACCGGAACTAAATCATTGACTCTCCTGGGTCTCTAGTTTTCTGATACACTATAGAATCTGGGACTTGCCAACATGTCATACGTAATTGTGTGAGCCAATTCTTTATAATAAAGCTTTGTACACACATACATCCTATTGGGTCTGTTTCTCTATACAATTCTGACTAATACAACTAATAGGCATTACTTACTAGCTCTTTCAGTGTTTTCCTTTGGTTGTCATGCGTTTATTCATTGATTCATCTTTCTATGCACTCAACAATGATTCATTAAGTGTTATTATTTGACAGACACTGTACTAGGGGCTGGATGTACAACAGTTAACAAAACAGTCTCTGCTTTCATAGGATTTAGAGTTTATCTGTATTAAATAGCAATTGCCACATGGACTGCAATGTTCACAACTAAAACGCTTGAAGGGCATACAACAACAATCATTCAGTTAACTCTTCCATTTCTGGCTTGGCCACAGGATGGGCTGGACTTGAGGGGTCTTGGCTGGGCTGGGTCACTGATTGGAGGAGGATTGGTTGAGTTAGAATGGTGTGACCAGGAAGTTCTACTTCAAGATGTGGATCTGCTCTGGTTTATCTCCTTCCAGAGGCCTGATCTCAGATCTGCCCTGCATGTGTCCATCTGGAGTGCAGACTGCAGGGGATGCAGCTACCCTGGGGAGGGCTTCTCAGCATGGCTGAGATGCATGCCCAATTGCACAAGACTTTTCAAGC
The DNA here is from genome assembly GCA_003697995.1 of Taxidea taxus jeffersonii. Lineage (NCBI taxonomy): Eukaryota > Metazoa > Chordata > Mammalia > Carnivora > Mustelidae > Taxidea > Taxidea taxus. The sequence continues at coordinate 13,567 of RCUC01120838.1, forward strand.
CTACCGTCATGTCACCTCTGCTTACATTCCTTTCAGCAAAGCAAGTCATGTGGCTAAACCTGTTGTCTTGAGGGTGGGAAATATACTCTGCTTCTCTAGTGGGAGGAGCTGCCCAGTCTCATGGTGAAGAAAAGGATGAAGATTCAGGGCGATTGATACAACCTACTCCACCCATGCCACTGGTTGTGTCTCTCAGAAGGGACTCCAAGATCCAGGCGAAAACTTCTACCAGAAGGGTCTGAGCATTAGCAAGTAGTTGCCTTGGCATGCCAGGACATGTGGAGTGTAGAGCTGTTTCAGACCATAGGACTGTTGGTGAGAACAGCTCTAGGGGAGCCAGGGTGGAGGCCTGCAAGACAAAGGTGGTGGTGGTCCAAAGAATGGGTGAGCCTCAAAATAAAGGTTGAACTCACCCAACAACATGGGAAATCTGGATATCATTGTGTATGCATGTGTATGTGTGGCTGTGTCTGAGTGAGGGGCAGATTGAGAGGGACTGCTCATGAGACTTATTTTGGAAAATAATTTATGAAAAAGAAGAATGATAAAGGATGAGTCAGCTTCCTTCCATGTTGGCTATGCATCAGGACGTTTTTAAAAATGTACCTGGCTGGATCCTATGTGTGGATTTCTGATTCTGCCGTTTCATAAGATTCTAGTTAAAAATATTTATATTCTGGGGCACCTGGGTGGCTAGTGGTTTAAACCTCTGCCTTCGGCTCAGGTTGTGATCTCAGGGTCCTGGGATCGAGCCCCAAATTGGGCTCTCTGCTCAGCAGGGAGCCTGTTTCCCCTTTCTCTCTGCCTGCTTATGATCTCTCTCTCTCTCTCTCTCT
>RCUC01120839.1:0-17074 GCA_003697995.1 Taxidea taxus jeffersonii
CCTGAATCGGCAGCATGTTAGGTGAAGTTACCGGGAAAGGCTCTGAGCATAAAGGCATAGTTTACATGCCATGCTAACAAGTTGCCGGCACATCAGCCACATTATACCCAAAGTCCAACAGGGCAACAACAGACTGAAGTGGAGTGAGAACTGTTCCTCCTTCCAGATGGGACATGCACTCTTCGAGGGAGAACTTTCGATCTCATGTTTGCTCTAGTTCCGCTACTATATTTCCAGATGTCTTGCCTCCTCTCTTTATATTTTTGCCTATCACCTGCAAGCATATAAGTCTTACAGCCTCTGAGCTACAGTGAAAATGGCGATTGCAAATTCATTTTACTGCAGGTAAGGTATGCAAGAGCTCCTTAAAGTCTACAATTAGTTTCTGAGATAAAAAGTTGTGTTTTTTATTTTTAAGATTTAATTTATTTATTTGAGAGAGAGAATGAGTGCATGGGGGGAGGGGAGCACAAGCTGGGGGAAGAAGCAGAGGGAGAGGGAGAAGCAGAGTCCCCACTGAGCAGGGAGCCCAGTGTGGGGCTCAATCCTAGGACCCTGGGATCATGACCTGAGCTGAAGGCAGAGGCTTAACAGACTGAGCCACTCAGGCACGCTGAGATTAAAAAGCTTTCTACAGAGGGATAGATAGATGCAGGTTCTAAACACAGAGCAGCCTCTAAACACCATAGGCATGGATAATATGGCCCCAGTTATAGACAGGCTTTGTGGAAGGAGTTTGAGAACAAACAAGAGAAAGCATTAGGATATAAAGATTCTGGAATAAGAGAGACCTTCTCATGTTGGACAGGTACCTGCACAGACAAAATAAAGGCATTAGATGTCAAAAGTCTTGTTGCAATTGATCACATTCAAGAGAGTTAGTCTGAGCCAGGGATAAGATGGATACTAATCTCTCAAGTTTCCCATGATATAATTCCATGTTAGGGATGTTGGACAGAAAAGTACACACTTATCTCACAGTATTTTTTCCCATGAGAGCTGATAATAGCTGTACACAAGGATCAATTTTAAACAGGCATCCCAGTGGGATATGAGAATTCATTATAAAAAGAATTTACCTGAATTATTTTTTCCTCCCCTAAAAGAACATCATATATTTGACTACACAAATGCTCCTTATACAAAGATTCTGTGATAATTTTCTTTCAGATCTCAAGACCAACAAAATATCTGCTACGAACACAAGGTGACATGCTTCGTTCTACAAAGTTCCCACACCTCTTGTTTTTCTCTGTCCCAACTTAAAGCTAATTTGTTTTTATGAAATTACAGCAAATTTTAAGAAATGTGGATTAATGAAAAATTTTTTAATCTTCCCTTACCCTTCATTGATTTGTCAACTAAAATAAAATAAAATAAAATAAACCTTGTATTAATTTGTATGTCACAGAATTTTGGTGTTTTATTGTATGTTAATGTTCTTCTTGAAGTGTGAATAAATCATTTTCATATACCTATTTGTATATTTGTCTTAGGTAAACACTGATCCCAAAGCAACTTGTTTGACTAATTCTCAATGATCATTTAACACATTTGTTAAATTACTTTTTCTGAGTTTGAGATTTGGCATTAAAAAAAAAAACAAAGGGGACGCCTGGGTGGCTCAGTTGGTTAAGCAGCTGCCTTCAGCTCAGGTCATGATCCCAGCGTCCTGGGATCGAGTCCCACATTGGGCTCCTTGCTCGGCAGGGAGCCTGCTTCTCCCTCTGCCTCTGCCTGCCTCTCTGTCTGCCTGTGCTCGCTCTGTCTCTCTCTGTCAAATTAAAAAAAAAAATTAAAAAAAAAAAAAAAAGAAGTATGTGTTATTTTTCATTTAGAATTTATTCCCTTTGTTTTATTGGGCTGCTCACTTAGTTTCTCATTTTTCTATTTAAAATATATAAGTAAAGGTGTTTATTTCTAAGGGTTGTTGAGCATATCCAATGAGATAACACATGTGAAAACCTTTTGTAAGCTATGAAGTGGTAGCTTAAATTGTTATTGTCATCCCTCAGATGATAAAGCACAGAAAGCTAACACTTCAGCAATTTATATTCAGGATTAATTGAAATTTAATATTAATCGGAACATGTTGGGACTTAAATGTCTTCTTCTGAAATTAGTATATATATAGTGGTTTAAGTAAATTCCATAAGTTACTTAATGTCTGTCAATCAAAAAACAACCACCTTGGCACAAGATGTACTATCTGGTCAGCCTCAAAGGGTAATAAATAAATATTTTTCAATTTTACTCACTTACTTTCCTTTTACCCTTGTCTCACCAAACTATACTTAACTTTGGATGGTATTTTTGATATATACTTTGTTTCTTATTGCCATAGTTAGTATTGTATTTTTCAAATATTTATCACTTTTATCTAAATCAAAGTTGTCTGCCTTCAATCACTACTTCTTATAAGTAGACAATCCATCTACACAATTGCTGGAAACATCATTTCATGATGATCCAAGCATAAATTGACACATTAAAAACGCTATTTACTAGTAATTATATATGGAAAAGAATATTTTCAAAATAAAATTAGATCCCTCCCCCTTACTCCTGTCTGTAGTAACAGAAATCCAGAGAACTGAGATCTGATCTAGTGATCTAACTAAAATATATTCAAGTGGAAGCATATAGAGATTTTAATATATGTTTTACTACATTATTTTCAACTAAAAGTAATCTTTTAAAAATGCATTTTAGTATCCCAGATGGGAAAGTAGAAATGGAAAATAGGGAAGATATTTCACTTGGTTTTGGAAGGAAAGCACATCAATTAACAGATTTTAAATTATTGGCCTGCTTTCACAAATTAATGTATTTTAAGGCAGTGTGTATATGTAGAAAGGAAGTTTTGTAGTATCTGTTACTATTCCTTTAAGAACTATAACTTCTGTAAGAAAGTAATGAGTTGAAAGAATTAGAAAGACATCAGGAGCCTTCTAACAATTAGAAGAATCTGTTAATTAGCACAGAATATGAATCTTAAGCTGCCTTGCTCATCAAATCATTTATTTTAATGAAGCAGTGTGGATCAGAAACCTTACTAACACAAAAAATAATTGTGAGAAAAATATTTAAATAAGCAAAAGCTTTCTATAGAAATATGATCCAGGACTATAACATGCATAGGACCTTAAAATTGGAATTATCATGACATGTACCTTCCTCTTAAGAATTCTGTCAGGATTAATTAACTGGAATTTGCTTTATGAGTATTAGCATATGGAGCATGTCTGTCATGCCAAAAATGTTGCAAATGGCCCATCAAGTTCACCATTTTACGAGATTAGAGAAAATAGGAGTGATGTAGGATCAGTTTAAATAGGAATCATGGGAGTTCACTATATTCATGATTATTGTGAAGAAATGTGAAAGTTGTATCAGCAGTCATTCAGAGTTCATCAATTGCTATTTCATCAGATTTTAAAATATCAAGTAGATGGAATGTGTGGGTGGCTCAGTGGCTAAGCGTCTGCCTTCCAATCAGGTCATGGTCCCAGTGTCCTGGGATCAGGTCCCACATCAGCCTCCTTGCTCAGGGAGTCTGCTTCTCCCTCTCTCTCTGCCTCTGCTTGCCACTCGTGCCCACGCTCTCTCTCAATCTAACAAATAAATAAATAAAATATTTTTTTAAAATAAGTACATAAATACATCAATAAAAAATATCAAGTAGAGGGATGCCTGGGTGGCTCAGTTGGTTAAGCGGCTGCCTTCGGCTCAGGTCATGATCCCAGCGTCCTGGGATCGAGTCCCACATCGGGCTCCTTGCTCGGCGGGGAGCCTGCTTCTCCCTCTGCCTCTGCCTGTGCTTGCTTGCTCTCTCTCCCTCTCTCTCTGTCAAATAAATAAAATCTTAAAAAAAAAATCAAGTAGAAAAAATTAAAGAAATATTAGTGAATGCAATGGAGGCTTAGAAGAATATACAGTAGAGAATCGTATGCACATCTGTGTGTATTCACAGAAATGTGTCATTGTGTAGCTTAGCTAGTTCTGTTATCTTTTGAGAATTTACTCTATGTGCCCCGTAAGTGTAATTTTTCTTAGTATCTCAAACTTAGACAGTTTGTCCTTCCATTAGGAGCCCCTCCTCCATGCTTCTAGCATGTATAGCTTTTAAGTGAATTTTTTTCTGTGTAATGTGCACTGCAAAATTCTGGCTGCCTGTTTTCCTTACACACAAGATGGTTTTTTTGTGAAGTCCTGTTACCTTCTCATCCGAGAAGAATGCTCTGCCATAAATCTGAAGTGAGAGAGACAATGAGAGGAAGAGGAAGAGCAGATTAAACTTATACCGGGCACAGTAAGCACAGCACCTCTAGCCCACAATACATAGTCCAAGACAATATTTTAATTTCTTATAAAATCAGGGGAAAATGAAATATTAGCTTTAAAAATTACAATATAATATTAAATATATTTATCTTTATACTGATACCATCATACTCTTTTTATTAATTAATTTTTAGTGGAGGAAGAGACGTATGCAGGCAATACTGGATAAAGCTCACAAAGGTCATAATGCATCCCTGAAGAAACAAAGAAAGAGAGAAAGAGAGAGAAAGAACCTACTTCTTGCAGTGAAGAGAATCACTCTCTAGTTAAGGTATGAAATAAAGGCCCTGTGCTATTTCACATGTAGCAATATTAAACAATACCTGTACCAAGGGGCTCAAGGGGTGTTTCTGTTTTTCACGTTTCTTACCATCATATAACTTAAATTGGTTATTCTATACTAATAAGAGTTTAGGTAACAAAACCACATACAAAGAACTAAGTTCACACATTATTGATAAATAATAACTTATTTATTCAGCACTATGTGCCAAACATCTGATGTACTGTGTCATTTACTCATCCCAACAACCTTATAAGATAATGATTAGTGCTAATAACCTTTCAACTAAGGGGACAAGTTTAAAGACAATAAAAAAATGAAGAGATCTATAGATTTCCAACCACGTCAGGCCTCAACTGACCTTCAAGATTAGAAGGACAGAATCATAAATACATCTTATAGTTCTCCCATCTGTTGGGATTCTCAAGTGTATGTTATTTCAAAAATTTAACTTTTGGGGGGAGCCTGGGTGGCTCAGTGGGTTAAAGCCTATGCCTTCAGCTCAGGTCATGATCTTGGGGTCCTGGGATCGAGCCCCGCATCCCACTCTCTGCTCAGCAGGGAGCCTGCTTCCCCCTCTCTCTGCCTGCCTCTCTGCCTACTTGTGACCTCTGTCAAATAAATAAATAAAATCTTAAAAAAAAAAATTAACTTTCTAAATTTTTTTTTAATTTTCTTTAACCTATAAAAATTTTCTGCCTAAAGATTTATCATGGAAAGTAGCAGCTAATCCTAAAAATTAGTTAATAACATTTTAATTTCAAATTGCTATGTTATCTGTTAAATCAATGAAAAGACTGGAGGAAGTATAAATTAGGATAACACCTTTGGAAAATATTTGGCAGTATCTGGTAAAGCTCAACATATGCAAACACCATGGCCTGACAATGTCATGGCCTAAATAAATACCCCAAAAAACATGTGTACATGTGCACCAAAATATTCAAGAATATTCAAAACCAGAAACATCTCATATAACCATCAAAGCGTAAGTATAAATAAAGTGTAACATATTCATACAATACTCTACAGCAATTAGAATGAACTAACTACAGACAAAACTATGAATGAGTTTTATAAATATATTACATGGGATGAAAGAAATCTTGTACAAAACAATGCATACTACTATATGATTTCACTTGTATAGAGTTCAGAAGCAAATTAAACTACAGTTCTGGAAGCTGAGACAGTGGTTTCCTTGGGCAAGAGTGGGAGAGGCTACGCTTGAAATGGATCACCAGGTTTCAGTAATAACCTCACTGTCTGACCTGGAAGTGGTTTTATTCACTGTATTCACGTTGTGATAATTTATTGAGCTTTTGATTTATGCACTTTCATTACATATATATCACATTTCAGTAAACAAATATTTTTTTAAAATCAAGGCAAAAATTCGTGCAGCTAAATTTCTACATTACATTTAATACATTGTGTTAATATTCAGTGCAAATAAAATATAATAGATTGGAATTTTTCTTATGAGACTTGCTAACTTGCAAAGGAAATTATTAAAGAAGAAGCAAGTGTGAATTATTCTGACATGCTTTTGCAGGAATAACTCATAAGGCTATAGCACAGGAGCAAACTTCTGACATGATAAATGGTGACAGAGAATTAATTTAATTGAGATGAGGATAAAATCAATGCAATAGATTAACACATTCCCTAAATTTAAAAATCTATGTATTTTCCCACTTTAAAGATTTAGTTATCTGTTCTGAAGTAGTGTTATGATTTAATTATAAAACATTCCAAGGTAGGAACCTACTAAATTGATGGTTCATAACCTGCTATTTTTTTTTAACATCGTGTGTTAAAGTTACAATAGACGAGAAAAAAATTACAAAAAATAATTTAGAAGTTAAAAGGAAAGGGTAGCTTAAAAATTAAGTCATATTTGACAAATATTTATAGCTTGGTAAGTCTAAAGAGTTTAATGTCTTCTGTACTCTCTGGCACATTTTGGTCTAAAATAGATTAAATAAATGGCAAAATCCATGCTGGGCTCTGCTTTAGTCTGCATGCTACTGAGCAATCATCAAAGTTATCCAGTAATTTAAGGGACAGATCTATTATTATCTCCTAATGATTAGGTCAGATCAGTCAGGTTGGAATCCTCATTAGTATGACAAGGGTCTCCGTGCCACTACCCCTTAATAAGGTACAACACAGCAATGTTGTGAAATTTAATCAACTTATGATTTCTACATTTGTGGTAAGACCCCCCCTCCTCTCCAGCATGAACAACCTGCTATGCTCAGCACAGCCCCCTTAAAAAGACTCCTGCCAGGCAGCCATATCTATGTTTTAAATAGAGGACTGGTTTCTCTTCTGATAGCATTTCATCATCACCTGGCCTGGAAGATTCACATAGAACTACTGAGGAAAATATATAAACATCATCAGCTATAATTTAGGCTATACAATATTACATCCAGGCTCCTGTCACTTCTATACAATATTACATCCATGCCCTGTCACTTCTGAGAAATCCATGTATATGAGAAGACTTACAGAAAATCTTGTCAAATGCCAGTAATGTTTGTGAAAAAGTAGAAAAGGTAAGCCAAACTTTCAGTTCATGGCCGATCCACCTACAAGCTCTTAGCTGAGGTCCTCATTCTCCTGTGGATTCTATTTCCATATCCCACAGAAACCCATTATCTCATCATTATTTATCATATCAAACACCTCCTTTTAATTTTAACTTCAATAGATTTTTTTTTCTTGGAGTTGGGGGGTTTACCCTCCCCTTTCCACTTTCCTTCCATCTATTTTTATAGAGATATTTACAACCTTTGGGGAAAAAAGAAACTGTTTATATGTATAATTGTAGCTAAAAATCAGATTACCAATTCAGTATAAACTGTTTGATCCAGAACATTGTTAGATATTTAATTACTTGTCAAAAAGGTAAAAATACTTCTTCAGTTCTGGGCCCATTACGCAAGTAAGGAATGCTAGTGAAACATGAAAACACTGAAGCTTTGATGCAGGAGAACTTTGATTGATAGACACTCAGAGAAAGAAAATGTGCAATAACCAAAATAAATTCTACAGTGGCTGATTTTTTTTAGACATTTTTAATGGAAAATCAGTGGTTAATTTGCATAGAGAGGGGAGAATGTGCTTCATTTTCTTTAAGAGTAAAGCCAAGTTCTTCATCCTGGAATTTCACCATGGAATCTGTGATTTCAAGAAAACACACTCCTCTTTACATGAAGACAAAAACTGGATACACAAAAAATGGATCACAGAGCTAAATGGAAAAGGTAAAACTATACAGCTTTTACAAGAAAACATAGAAATAAATCTTTTTCTTGGGCTTGGCAAAGCATTGTTAATTTAAATACTACACCAAAAGGCACACACAACAAAAGAAAAAAAAAACAGATAAATTAGACTACATTAAAATGAAAAACTTTTTGTGTCTGAGAGTGGCACTATCAAGGAAGTGAAAAGAAGACCCACTAGAATCTAGAAAATATGTGCAAATTATGTATCAGATAAGAGACTGGTTTCCAGAATCTATAAAAACAACTCAATTTTTAAAATGAGCAAAAGATCTGAAGAGAAATTTCTCCAAAGACATACAAATAAGCACATGAAAAGATGTTCAATATTAGCCATTAGGAAAATATGACGAGATGCTTCTTTGAACCCACCAGGCTGACTATAACCAAAGAAAGATAGTAACAAGTGGTGGTAAGGACATGGGGAACTAGAATCCTCATACATTGCAGGTGGGAATGTTACAGATGCTTAAAATGTTTGACAGTTTCTGAAAATGCTGAAACAGAGCCGCTGGATGGCTCAGTCTTTAAGCATCTGCCTTCTGCTGAGGTCATGATCTCAGGGTCCTGGAATCCAGCCCCACATTGGGCTCCTTGCTTGGTGGGAAACCTGCCTCTCCCTCTCCCACTCCCCCTGCTTGTGTTCCCTCTCTCCCTGTGCCTTTCTCTGTCAAATAAATAAGTAAAATCTTAAAAAACAAAAAACACAGTTACCACATGACCCAGTAATTCCACTCCTGGGGAAATACCCCAAGGAAATGGAAATACTTGCCCACACAGAAATTAAAAGAAGCTCATTACACAAGACCATATATTGAATGATCCCATTTATATGCAATGTCCAGAAGAGGTACATCTCTAGAGACAGAAAGTAAATTAATGATTGATTAGGACTTGGGGGGGGGGAGGACAGTAAATGAGAACACAGAGTAGATGCTAATGAGTATAGAGTTTCTTTTGGGGCTGATGAAAATATTATTAAATTTACTGCAATGTTAGTTGTGTAACTCTATGAACATACTAAAACCATTTTATGCTTTAAATGAGAAAATATACAGTTGTGAATTATATAAAAACATGTTACTTACAAGCTAAAATGTAAAAGAAAAACCAGCTGGGAAGGAATACATAGCAACAAATGAATGTGATATGATAGGAAGGACTGCAACAGACATACCTACAAAGTGCTGAATGACCACAGCAGAGGAAAAATCCAACTTATTTAACTATGTCAGTGATTCAGTTCTTCCTTACTGCCATGCGTCATTATGCATGTGCCTGTCAGTGGATATATGTGTGTATGTACACACGGGTGTGCAACAGTGACCAGGCTAGACTTGGATATATTTGGCTCATGGAGTATTACAACACCTCAATCATCCATATATCTGTTTACATTCATGGTTCAACATAGGTTATCAGTAGTGGTGTCCCAGAGCTAACTCATGTCAGTCCAAGAGGGCTGAATGTAGGCATCACTTCCCAATTCCATCTATACATTGGTACCTTGAAGCTGGCCACATTGCAAGGATTTACACCATGGAAATCAGCAAATACTACAAATCAGCCCCCCCCACCCCAGGACTCCTCCTGCAACCTTTTAGCTTGCCGGTTATTAAACATTAGCCAGCATATCACTGGGTTTAAAAGTTCTTTTGGAAAGTGACTCACATAATATCACACTTGGGATTCAGATATATTCATAAATGCCTGGAAAATTGAAGGAGTCATTCAGAAGCCAAATTGCCTGAGGACACTACTGAGTCTCTGAGAAAAAATATGTCATAAGGGAATACAGGATCTGGCATGATGAGCACTTCTAGCAAAAGAAGCTGAGAATCAGGAAGAATCAAGTGTTCTGGGTAACGCTCAAAGGCACATCAGCACCTTGGAAGGAAACAGCTTTGGAGAAAATTCAGAAGTGCTAGACACAAACTTCTGGAATGACTCAATGCTCCAGTAATCCTGGTATGGGTCCTTCATAAGATATACAGGGGAGCTGCTTCAGAAAGACTGCCCAGCACTCCAAGAGCAGCAGGGCCTGCGATGAATGTCAGGGATGAGTGACATGCTCTAGGAGGCTGTCCCTCAGCTGGAATGGAAGAGGAGCTGAGCTGAGCATCAGGACGGCAGCAGTGGCAGGTAGAGATGGTTCAGAAGGAAGTGACAGAGAGCAAGACAGGGTTTGGTGGCACGTGGTGGCACTTGCATAAGCAGAAGCCAGAGCAGCAGTGTGGCCCTGGAAGAACAGCAGAGAGGAGAAACCTTAACGAATGCATGAATTCACAAGTATGCCTCCTTGGAAACCCTAATATACTTGAAGATTAAGGAACTTTCAAAAAGAATCCAAGCAACCAAGGTGTATGAGTGTGTCTTCTGAGGAGGTAGCTGTTACCACAGTAAATTGATCATATATCATCTATCAAAAAACTCATGCCATATGTCAGAATTATTCACCTTCCAATCCCTACCCCACAATATATTGTCAGCTCCTGAAGACAGAATTTATTCTATTCATCTTAGCTCCCATGGCAATCACAGGGCACACTGTGAGCATTCCATGTTTATTAGTAACAGTAAGGCTAACAATTAACCCTGTACAACACTCTGTATAACACAGGCACTATTCAAAGAATTTCACATTAACTCATTTGCAACTTATGAGAAGTATTAATATTTCCTCATGTTAAAAATAAACTAAGGCACAGAAAAAATAAATAATTTTGCTCAAGGTCATATATCCTCCAGATAGATAAATCAATAGACAGATGATAGATGAATAGACGATGGATGGATGGATGGATGGATGGATGGATGGATGGATGGATGGATGTCATTTAGAGAATTTGGCTTATCTAAGTTCTGCTCCTTTTTTTCAAAATGTGCTCTAGGTTTTTCCAAACTAGGAACAGAAGGCAGTTAGTAGGTCATAAAATCAATTTAGTGAATTTCACCTGGAATTTGTTTTTTAAAGAATAGATCCTAGTACATCATGTGTGGCAAAAGTAAGTTGCTCTGTGAAACCTCTATTTCAGTTGTGTGATGATATGGGGATATGTTTGTGTATGTGGGGTCATAATATAAAATGCATCTCCTACTATGGTTTGCTGTCAAATTTTGAGAAACCCTGACCTAAGGGATATTATCTTAATAACCTCTGTCCCTTAGTCTCCTCAAAACTATCATGAGCATCTAGTATTCAACAAAGTAGGTATTTAGAGGACACTTTGTTAAATTCCAGGGTATAGGCTTGTAGCTTTACTAATATCATTAAAACACCAGGAAGAATAATTTGAACTAATAAACCAAACTATTATGTATGTAACACTATGATTTGATTTGTCTTTTCAGAAAAGATGTTATAGTCATTATAACATATATGTAAGATTTAATTTTTTATTTTTTTTTAATTCTCTCTGCAAGACAGCTCTGTCCAAGATGTTGTGGCCCTGGTAAGAAATGAAGAGAAGAAAACACCCATGAGACTACCCCCGATGCATTACTGAAGTTATGATTGGATCATAACACCACTTGCATTTCTATATGGAGAATGAGATGATAATAAGAATGAGTAATAATAAATGATTTAATAGCTCTCCTCTCTGGAACAGTCTCCTAGAGTAGGGAAAAACCTCTTCTCCACCTTCATTCAAGTAAAGAGGAAATGTAGAACTGCTAAGACCTTTAGGGAAGAAAAGAAATTACCCAAACAGAAAGATGAAACCAATGCCAGTATATGACTATTGTTTAATACTGTTTTGAATAAGAAATTGTGTAATTACCATTGTCCTCTGTTTTCCTGAAGCTTACTGCTTATTGTAAAAGAATGAGAATTAGGTATAGCTCAAGGCAGGGAATCAAATCTTCTTTTTGCACATTTCTTAAAAATCATATACATTTAAGTATTTTATAAATGAGAAACTTTATAAAAATATTATTTTATTATCTAACTAGAATATTATTTCCATGAGGTTGAAGGTGAGTACTACCTTTTTATTTTTAATTTTTTTAAATATTTTATTTATTTATTTCACAGACAGAGATCACAAGTAGGCAGAGAGGCAGGCAGAGAGAGAGGAGGAAGCAGGCCCCATGCAGAGCAAAGAGCCCGATGCAGGGCTCGATCCCAGGACGCTGGGATCATGACCTGAGCCAAAGGCAGAGGCTTTAACCCACTGAGCCACCCAGGTGCCCCAGTGGTACCTTTTTAAAAGAATTTCCTGGGACGCCTGGCTGGCTCAGTTGGTTAAGCAGCTGCCTTCGGCTCAGGTCATGATCCCAGCATCCTGGGACGGAGTCCCACATCGGGCTCCTTGCTCGGCAGGGAGCCTGCTTCTTCCTCTGCCTCTGCCTACCACTCTGTCTGCCTGTGCTCACTCTCTCTATATATATAACAAATAAATAAATAAAATCTTTAAAAAAAAAAAAGAATTTCCTACAACAGCTAGCAATTTTTAAAAAATCAATTGATAAATTTAATTAAACAGATTCATGAAATAAGAAATACCTTCTAGTGAAATGTGTTGAGTCTTGAAAGGCAGGATTCTACGTATTAATTGCCTGTCTTGACTAGCAGTTTTGTGTATGTTATCCCATTTTAGTTTCATAAAAATATCATAAAATAAGAATTATGACATTGATTTTAGTAAAGGACAATGAAATTACTTGGCTAGTAAATTGCTATGCTGGGATTCATACTGAGGTCTCTATGTTTGCAATGCTCATACTCACTCCTTACATTTAAGAGTAATTAAGCCATCATGCCAAAGTGGAGAGAGAAGTAGTGCCATATACCATCACTTCACAAAGCACAACCTACGAATATTTTGCTCTGAGGTGATCTGTTATCGGAATGAGAGGGACTGATCCATAAATAGGAGACATTTAGGCACCAGAGTGACATTTTCTTTCATTATTTCATTTCATGTCATTTGCCACATGTTTGTCTCTAATCCCATGCATGTTCCTGTACCTATGTAATATTCAGTGTGAAATTCTATGTCAGTATATTTAAACTTCCAAAAGTCAGTAGGTTCAGAGTTGTGATTCCCATAGCAACCATAATTCCACCCCTTTGTTTTTATATAGCATTTGTATAACTGGGGAAGTTGTTAAGTTTTATATCTTAATATAAATATGCAGTCATGTTGAGTGTCTTTTTATAGTTGCTGTGGGAACCACAATTTAGAATTTTCTTTGCATTTAAATTCCCAATCAGATTATTGCAATCACTGGCATTCCTCTAATTTTATTGAAGAAGTGGAAATGGGAAAAATGAATAGTAATTTTATTATAAATTCCCACAGTTTTTATTTTAGGATATTATTTAACTGCCAAAGGGAAATTAAAAAAAAAAAAACTTTTTAAAAGGAAGGAAGGAAGGAAAGACATGGCATATTTTAAAATAAAATGGCAAAAGGAAAGAATACTACGATAAAGAAATATAAAGTAATTTTGGGGGGCACCTGGGTGGCTTAGTCATTAATTGTCTGTCTTCACCCCAGGTCATGATCTCAGGATCCTGGGATCAAGCCCCGCACTGCGCTCCCTGCTCAGCGGGAAGGCTGCTTCTATCTCTCCCACTCCCCCTGCTTGTATCCCCTCTCTCGCTGTCTCTCTTTCTCTCTCTGTAAATAAATAAAATCTTTACAAAATGAAGAAATATAAAGTAATTTTAAATATGTGCAATTCCCAAATACTTTGAAATGTTATCTTTCCTACTGGTCACAGAACACTAAGTGTTAAAAATATAAAGACCTATAAAGTTCTTTGATCTTTCTCTTTTTTAAGGATTTATTTATTTATTTGAGAGAGCATGCACGCCCTTGTGCGCACATTGGGAGGAGGGGCAGGGGAAGAGGGAGAGAGAGAATCCTCAAGCAAACTCCCGGGCTGAGCATGGAGCCTGATGAGGGGCTCTATCCTAGGACCCTGAGATCACTACCTGAGCCAAAACCAAGAGTCGGCCACTCAATTGACTGAGCCACTCAGGTGTCCCTCTTAGATCTCTTATTTGTGTGCACTTTACAAGTGAAGGGTGACATGAATATGTGTGTATTGTATTGTACTGGTTGTATTGTGCATGTGTGTCTGTGTCTGTGCGTGTCTGTGATGCATTTCACTTTCCACTCAAAGGAAGAGTTTAATGAAATTAACCTTAAAAACACACGGTATTTGCATATGATTCAGTATCCTTATAGGCCCTGTGGGACCATGAAACATAAATATGTGTTTAAAATCCAATACTTTTTACTTAAATAAGTGTATAGCAGTTTTGTATAAAAGTGTCTAACAAAGGAAAGAGTTTGAAGTCAGGATGGATATGCAGACAAATGCAGTGACCAAACTTAACTCATAACACTTCCCTCCCCTAGAAACGGCCCCTGTGGGTTTTTGCAGCATTTCTAACTCACAAACCATGATCTAAAAACCATGGGTGTAGACATATTTCCTCAACAGAAAATAAGCCAAATATCATGACATGGTGATATATTTCTCTAGTGTTATCTAGATGGCATCTCCGAAGCCTCATAGGTAGTAATATTTATGATGACAGTTCCAGTTTTATTTTTCAAAAAAAAAAAAAAGGGGGAGGGGGATTTTGATAGGGATATTGTCTCACAGTTGATGAAATGATTTTGTGAATTATAAAATCATATCCTTTCACTGTGAATTGTTTTTTTGTAAAGTTTTCCTACCACTTTAAACTAACAAAAATGTTGTGACATTGGTAAAGTTAAAGAGACCAAACATAACAGAGCTTTCTGGTTTCCCAGGCAAGAAGAGAGCATACCCCTCACTTCAGAAGACAAATCCAGGTCAAGGCTGTTCCTTAGGTTCCTAAGTCCCCAAACTGGACTTTTTTCCGGCAATTCAGAGCTGAACAGACTCAAAGTGGCTGATTTATTAAGCCAAATTTATAGGCGATTAGGACCTAAGCCCAAATGCCAATTTATTAATGTTTCATAAACATACAGGTACCAAGTTATGTGTATTACTTGGGAAAAAGCTTCTGCATTTTTCTATTCTCTCCACATAAGTCAGTCTTCTTAAGGAAGCTAATCTTAATCGGGTGGTTGTTTGCAAAACCTGTTCATTGAAGGATCTGAATGATAAGTGTCTTCTCTATTGAAATTATTTATGCCAAAACAGTTTCAAATTCAAAATGATGCCAGTGACTGTTTTAAGAGACCAGAGCAGATGTTGCTAGGTATTAGGACTCAAATCTCAGAACTAGTTACTGCAGATCTCATCCCTTCCCCCAACATCCTTTACAGATCCATACATACTGCCCTTCGAGGCACATTAATGAACATTTAACTCCAGGATCTACATGAAAAGAACTAAACTGAGATCTTATGCCATGATAACCCATATCCTATCTTATAAAATCCATA
The DNA here is from genome assembly GCA_003697995.1 of Taxidea taxus jeffersonii. NCBI lineage: Eukaryota > Metazoa > Chordata > Mammalia > Carnivora > Mustelidae > Taxidea > Taxidea taxus. The sequence continues at coordinate 15,321 of RCUC01120839.1, forward strand.
GATGTGATATGCTTTCCTATGACTCAACTAAACACAAAATTCACAAATGACCATTTGACCCAATAAGCACAAAGGTTGTCAATGAACAGGAAAAAATTAAGCCTGTTTTGCAAAAGTTGACCCTGATATATATGTAGTCACTATTCATAAGAAGTGTATGTTACCAGGGCACCTGGGTGCCTGAGTGGGTTAAGCCTCTGTCTTCAGCTCAGGTCATGATCTCAAGGCCCTGGGATTGAGCCCCGCTTCCCTGCTGAGCAGAGAGCCTGCTTCCCACCCACCCCTCCACCTGCGTCTCTGCCTACTTATGATCTCTCTCTCTCTCTCTCTGTGTCAAATAAATAAATAAAATCTTTTTAAAAAGAAATATATGTTACCTTTTTATATATGCACAAATACAAACATGTTTTTATACAAATGTGTATGTGTGGTACATGCTTTCTTTAATACCATCTTTCTTCCCTCTCTTTATTTGGTTTCTCCATATTAACAACATATTACCTTTATTGTTTGTATTACATTATCACCCTTACTATGTTCCCTAGCTCCATATCATAACCAAAGAATTCTGTTATGTCTACTCCCACGGACAATCCTAAAATTAGAACTATCAACTTGGATAAATCAAGGACTTTTGCTGCCTTTGGAGAATCTATAATAAAATGACTTACGCCAGATTGATTTGAGACATGCTCTCATCTCTTCTCTGACAATCTATGATCAAAGTTATAGTCCTGCCATAATCTCTATGCTACAGGATCTCGGAGCAAGATTATCTGGTAGATTCAGATAAATCCATCTGCCCTTCTGGTCCTCTTCATAATAGTTAATGGCCTGCACAAGCATGGTGTAAGCATTTCAAGAGAAAATAGTAAACACTACATTTACGTTTCCTATATTACAATATCCAGGGATGCAGAGGAAAAATGCCCAAGGTAGAGAACCTTCATTAAACTGGCCCTAGGTTTTTGACATGGTTACTATTGCTATTTCCAAAAGATGGAAATATCATTGCTGTCAAACCGAGAAGTCTGCCATAGGGAATGGTGGTCACTTTGAAGACTCTGCCACGGAAGGATAATTTTATACAATTTATGAGAATTGTTGTTCTGAGGCAGGAGAAGTTATTGTCACTAAAGCACAGTCTGTCACAGATGGGGAATATTATCCCGTGGAGGTGGCTTATCTGTGGGGGAGGTTAGTTTAGAAAGCAAACTTCTCAACCTTCATGGTTTCATATTCTATCCTGGAGCACAGTTTAAACTGACTGACAGACATAGAAAAAAATATGTTAATTCCAAGAAAGTTTAATAATAAAATCAAGGTAAAATCTCCATCACTAAAACATCTACTGAAATAATAAGATGGATTTTGTCAAACAGAAACTCTATAGCTATTTCCCACTTAACCTATATTTCTCTGTCATCCTCGTACTTGTATTTTTTATTCCTTCTTCACACTGAAATCCCAGATGAGGAATAAAATTTAAGTAAAAACTTGCATATTTAAATGAATGCTGTCAAATTTATTGGGACTGGGATCAATTGTAGATTATCAGAAAATTCTTGAGGGTGACAGGAGACAAATTCAAAATCAAAAAGTTTACTGCCTTTACCATCTGCAACATTCTCCAGTCCAATACCCTAATTTTCTTTACTTTGTTTTCTCTAGGGAACGTTTTCTTTCTCCCACTGAGATCACTGGTGTCTGCTCAATTAGGACTATTCTGTCTCAATTTCAGCAATCTCAATATT